>CP092863.1:183728210-183854688 GCA_030710605.1 Cordylochernes scorpioides | reverse complement strand
CAAAGCGAGAGGGCAACGATAAAACCGTACGTAAACGAAGAAGAAAAGCAGAACAGGGACATATTCGCATGATGGAACCTCTGTGTCTTAAATCCGAGCTGGACTTATTTTCGGGTTTACCGATTCAAGTAGCTATAGAAAACTCCGATTTGAAGAAGTCCATCCTATAGCGACTCTATCGGACGGTCCAATCGAATTCTATATTCCGGGCACGTTTGAGCACTACATCGACCCGTCGTTCATTTTCTTACAACTCGCGGTTAAAATTTCGAAGAGAGATGGAAGCGCCATAGCCGCCACGGATAAAGTCGGACCTATAAATTATCTCCTGAATACGGCTTTTGAGAATGTAGAAGTTTTTTTAAACGAAAAGCAAATCGTATCGCAAAATAATTACGGGTATAGAAGTATTTTAGACGCCTTGCTAAACTTTCCCGAAAATGCACAGAAAACTTTTCTCAAATCTAGCTTATTTGAAAAGGACACGGCGAAATATTTTGACGAAACAGACCCAAACGGTAATAATTTGGGATTGAAAGCTCGACATGCAGTTATGGATTTAAATAAAGAAATAACACTTTTCGGCGCGATGAATTTAGATTTAAGTTTTCAGCACAAACTCTTGCTAAATGGCGTCTCATTAAAAAACCGTTTGCATAGAGCTAAAAATTCCTTTGTTTTGATGTCCAATACTCAAGGTTTCGTTCTGAAGATAACAAAGGCCTCTCTTCTCGTTCGAAAAGTGACTGTTTCACCGTCCGTCGTTCTCGCGCATAATAAAACTTTGGAGAATGGCGTCGCAAAATATCCAATACGTAAAGTAGATGTAAAAACTCTAACGATTCCCAGCGGAACCCATTCGACAATCCTTCCGAACCTATTTTTAGGTCCAGTACCAAATCGTATTGTCATCGGATTTGTGACGAATGGTGCATATAGTGGAGATTTCACGAAAAACCCGTTCAATTTTCAAAATTTTAACATAAATTATATTTCATTAAAAATCGGACAACGAGTTCGTCCAAACCGTTCGCTTACTCCGCAATTTTCCGAAGGAGAATTTTACAGAACCTACGTCGATCTCTTTTCCAACATGGGTCGGTATTTAAGTTCCGGAGAATTGAATATAACTCCAGAAGAATTTCAAAACGGATTGACTCTGTTCGCGTTTGATACGACTCCCGATTTGTGCGCTTCGGATCTACATTCTAGCGCTACGCAAAATTCGAATATTTCTTTGGAAGTGAAATTTTCGAGCGCACTAACATCGACAATTAACGTCATCCTTTATTCCGAATTCCAATCCGAAATTCATATCGATAAACTGCGGCAAGTGAGTTTGATCGAGTAATGCAGGATTGTTACATAAACGAGGCGACGTTAGTTCATAGCTGCGATCAAAACGCGTTGATAAAACTAAACGATGGCTTATACGTTCCGAAATCTTTACCTTTAAAACAAAATTCGTATTATGACGTTGAGCAAAGAAAAATTACCAATGTTCCTGAACCAACAGACGACACAGATGTCGTTCCAAAAGGTTTTTTAACCAAGAAAATTAAGCGTTTGAAAAAGCAAGTTTTATTGTTAGACGAAGAAAACAAACACTTTGATTGCAACGGTTATAAAGTAACAAATTTAGGTAACGCTGAAAATGACACGGACGCCATCACAGTTTTATATCTCCGTGATTATTTAGGTAAATTAGTTACTAGTACCGAAACCTTAGATTTTCGTTTTATGCTCATGGAAGGAGATTCGATAACGTTAAAATGTGAATTTGCACAACACACATTCTTTCTCGATGGAAAAATTAGGAAGTATCGGCTAAGATATGAAAACGTGCCGACAGATATTAACAACCCCGGGTGTTATATCGTTTTTAGAAATGACGAAGAAGAAGAAGAAGAAGCAGCTCCTGAAATGCAACATTTTTTAAGCGAATCGGTCAGGGATGATGTAAATATCTCATTTAAAAGCGGGGATACGGTATTGGGAAACCTTACTTATACAGATTTTCACGCAAAAAACAATGTAAGAGTGTCGTTAAAATTATACGTCGACTACATTGGCACCTTACGATGAATTCGAAACAACTCTTAAGATTGGCTACGCTCGACCCTATCATTTCTAAAAAATTTGCGGGCGTGTTTCCGTCAGATTCGCTACCGAAATATATCGATGGTCGCTGCTGTAAGTATTTTGTTGTTAATCTAGATCCGTCAACAATGAAGGGAAGTCATTGGGTCGCGATTGCCTTTTTGAATAAACGAACAGTTTTTTATTTCGACCCTTATGGTATTAAACCTTTTATGCCCGCGATCATAAATTTTATGAAACGCAATGCGAAAAGAATATTGCACAATAAGCTCCAGATGCAATCTCGCAATAGTAAAAGATGCGGCGAATATTGTTTGTATTTCCTAAATAGAGTAAGCAGAAATAAAAAAATGACAAGGCTGAATTCCGAGCAGGTTACTCGGTTCGTGCGAAAAAATTTTCGCCAGTAGGGGGGTGTGTAAGAGATATGGAAGACGCTGTTGACGACATTTGGCAGTTTGTCCCTCCATTAAATATCAATATCTATAAATATAAATTATTCAAGCCTTCTATTTCATGGCATTTAGCGTGTAAAAAAAGCATAGACGTTGAATTTCTTAGTAAAAGAATCAGTAATATAACTCCTCATCCATTTCATACTATCGAAGTTATTTCCGTAAATAGAGGAGAAATTTTTAAATCTTGGAGGCCCCTTCCAATCGGGGTCAATGCCTTCTTGTGCTTAGGCAAAGAAAGATCTCTTACGTTCAGACACCGCCAAGAAAATTCCAGCTATTTAACGCACAAACTAGAATCGGGAAATATAATTATCCTCGAAACTCGTGACGATGCAGAGGTATGTGTCCCTAAAGCGAGTTTCCGCAACGGGTGTTCGAAAATTATTTGGTTTTCTTAAATGGGTAATTGTGATAACGCTCCTCCTCTGTGGCATAATAATAATGACAGTATCTCCCATTATGACAATTCCCAGCCCATCTTCTAATAGTACGGAAAGACCTATGGGTTGTGCAATCTCTAATGCGATTTTGAATCCTTGTTTGAACGGTACCCATTTAGGAAGACAGATCTACGCACATTTGTGCAATGACGTCATTGACATAAGACAATTTTATTTGTGGAAGGGACAGTTGAAGCCCGGTGAACGAAGCGTACAGCTGACTATTTCGGAATTCTCCTGCCTGTGTCATGTACGAGATATCTTGTATCGTTGATTTTGAAGCTTTTCCGCTAGAGAGCGGTATGCTACTTCGCCAACTCTCTTGGACGAACCTACACCGCGACCTCGGTGAAAGAATTGAAATATATAATCCCAATTATAGATATTGTCATTTAAGTGAGAGGGACAAAAGAACAGTTAGATATTGCACGAAGAAAATTCACGGACTATTCATGTGTCAAAAACCAAGGAGAGAAGGCAATTGGATTTGCGACGTGGAAAAATATATTTTGGAATTATATTCAAATTTTGGAGGCACTTTCGCATATAAAGGCGGATTTATTGAGAAAAATATATTCGATAAATTAAATATTCCATCGATCGATCTTGAAAAAAAGTATAATGTGCCCAAATCGAAAACAATAGGCGTGAATTGCAAATTGCACGCCGTATATATCGAACATTGTAGCTTCTGCGATGTGTGTTCGTATAAAAGCTTTCTTGAATCCCACTATTTGTGCAATAAAATGAATGAAATGCTTGTGTAGAGCTAAAAAAAAGCTTCGTGCTAAATTTTTTTGGCGATGGGGTTGGCATTTCTTTCATGATAAAAAAAAATCAAATTTAAAGCAAAAAAATAAATAAATAAATAAAACCCCAATGAGTAGTTTGGCTTTTTTACCTCCTGGGTCTACATGGAAATAAAAAGCTCAGAGTGCGATATGATGCTGGACAAAACGCTTCTCGCTCTTCCTCTGCTTCGAAATTATAAACTTTTTTTCAAATCTCATCGACGTGTAGAGCTCCGGAAATGCAAATCGAACGGCAAACCCACCCGAGTCGGATTAGTCTTCAACGCTAATGAAATAAAGGATCTATTTTATTATTTAGAATCACCTAAATTGAGAATTTTAAGAAGTGATTTTGTAATTATCATGATGAAGAAGGCTCGTGGAATTTATAAGACTATATTTTTACCTATTGAAGTTGCTGATATATTCTTCAAGTATTTGGATTTAATTATGTTTGTCATTTTTCCTCAAATAACTGCGGAATAACTTATAAATGCTGCAAATAGCATATTTCCTGACAAGTATATTGATATATGTGTCAAATTATCTAGATTATTCAATTTAAAATTATATCCTAATTCTAATATTAAAAAAAAACGACTTTTATATGAATCCCCATTTATTTGAAATAATAAAAAATCTTTAACTAATCTTCTTGTGTTTTTTTTTTCTACACTAAAATACATGCATTGACGGTGTTTTTCATACAATTTTCAAATAACCCTAAACAAAATGCGGTATACATTTTTTTACAAAATAAATAAACAAAAGATTATTCAATTTAAAATTATATCCTAATTATAATATTAAAAAAAAGACTTTTATATAAATCCCCATTTATTTGAAATAATAAAAATTCTTTACCTAATCTTTTTTTTTCTTTCATTATACATTTTAAATAAATAGTTTTTGAAAAAAACCTATTAAAATATTAAACTTTGTTTTCTTCTTCTTCTTCCTCTTTAGTGCCAAAGTTAGATGGAAAAGCTTGGCCATTTAAAAATGTACACTTTTTTTTTAAAATATATTTTTGACACACATTTCCATAAATATTATATCATTATATCAGTTGGTAAAAGATATGACAAATTTTTAAAAAATGAGCACACAAACACTTTTTTTTTTCAACATGAACTTTATTACATTTTAGACTCAAAGAGAAAAAAGTGTGCACACAAACGGAGCATATTTACAAACGTTGGATTTCTAAGTTTGTCGTACTCCCGATGCGTTCCTTGAAAATCAAGCAGCATTCTTCTTTAATGATTTCGTCTAATTGAAATTGCTTTAGCTTTGAATATCTTTTTGGAAGAAATAGTGTCCGCTGAGAATCTTTTACTTCTATAACCGCCTTGACTGATGGACCGAAGCGGGTTTCAACTAGTTTGAGTTCTATCAGTTTTAACTACCTAATTCCAGCTCATCAAATTTTATGAGAGGTGGATAAGAGGTAATACTATTGAATGCCTCCATGATCTGACTGCAATTTGAGAAAATATCGGCCTATATATATATATATATGACCCTGACATTACGTCATATTATTGTAACATGATTCCAATAAGGAATGGTCACCTATGACGTAGGGTAATTAAAGTGAATTGGGAATCCTTTGGGCAATTAAAGTGAATTATTACGGCCTTCGAACCGAGCCGGCAAAATGTGACCCTGACATTAGGTTACATGATTCCACGACACGACGTGCTGCAATTTAAAAGTGGTATTTAATTCCAGCTATTTAACGCACATAAAGATATGACAGATTTTTTTAAAACATGATTCCACGACGCGTAGGACAATTAAAGTGAATTATTACGGTACTATTGAATGCCTCCATGATCTGACTGCAATTTGAGAAAAATATCGGCCTATATGCAATTAAAAAGTGGTATTTAAAGTTTTTATTACCTCCATCTAAGGAATGGTCACCTATGACGTAGGGCAATTAAAGTTAATTGGGAATTTTAGAAGCGGCTCTAAAAATGGCAAAACTTGTAACATGATTCCACGACACATTTAAAAAAGTGGTATTTAAAGTTTATTACGGGGAATCCAGACGTAGGCCAATTAAAGTGAATTATAATACAAAATTTTTAGAAGCGGCTCTAAAAATGGCAACTGCAGAAGGGCAATTAAAGTGATTTATTACGGCCTTCGAACTGAGCCACCATTAGATGGCAAAGAAAGATCTCTCTTACGTTCCCAGCTATTTAACGCACATATAGGACGTAGGACAATTAAAGTGAATTGGGGATGCACTTATATATATACTACTAATGTCTATCGACATTCCGCTCCAAAAGTATTGGGCGGAGATAATCCTAGTCAATTGAGAAATTTCTGGATGGTTGAATTTCTGGTGGGCTTCTCTAAGTATGGTGGGTCGTAAGGAGGGCGGAACAACTATTTTGCTCACACCACGTCTGGTGACGGTAGTCAAGCCTGAGGTTTGGTGAACATACTTGGGATTATCCCGAAGCTCACTTTGGTACATTTTTAATTGTTTGGCGTCAAGAAGGCCACAAAACGGATTTCGGGATAAAAGGTCAGCCTCTAGTTGTTTGGTGCCTTTGATGTATTTCACCTGATAGTCGTAGACTGACAATCTCAAACTCCATCGAAAGAGTCTTCCTGTCGGATTTTTGATGTTTTTAAGCCACTGTAAGGCGCAATGATCGGTGAAAATAGTAAAACAATTTCCCGCCAGATAGACCTTGAAACGATCTACTGTTTCAATTATGGCCAGACACTTTAATTCGGTGATGGTATAATTGCGCTCGTATTTGCGCAGAGTGCGGCTATAATATTGTACTGGATAAGAGTTTCCATCTGGATGGAGCTGTTTCAGGACTCCTCCTATCCCTTGCAAAGATGCATCAGAGTACACTTGACAGGGTAAATCTGATTTATAAAGATGGAGAATGGGACCTGATGAAAGTAGTTGTTTGAGTTTGTCAAACGCCTTTTGACAGTCTGACGTCCATTCCCATTTAACGTTCTTTTTCAAAAGTTGATTTAGAGAATTTCTAATGCGCGCATAATATGGAATAAATTTGTTGTAAACATTAATGGCGCCTAGGAATGATTGCAAGGTTTTTACATTAGTAGGGGGTTTTATGGCATTAATTACATCTATATTCCTAACAAGTGGAGTGCAGGTACCTGAACTGATCTTATATCCCAGGTAGTCAATAGATGTCTTGAAAAATTGGCATTTATTAAGATTTAATTTTATATTTTCTAATTTACAAAAATGGAAAAATTCCTGTAAGTGTCCTAAGTGTTCCTCTAAACTGTTATAATGTATTATGAAGTCATCAAAATAATGATTAGCAAATGTTAATTTGTGTTTCTGTATCAATTGATTTAACTGCCTTTCGAATATTTGAGGACTTAATTTGAGACCAAATGGAAGTCTATTAAAATGGTATTGCCCCAGGTGGGTTACAAATGAAAGTAGGGGGCCTAGATTCGGGATGGATAGGAATTTGCCAGAAGGCGGAGGTTATATCTATGGTGGAAAAGTATTTGGAATTAGATAATTGATCTAGCACTGTTTCTATTAGTGGTATGGGATAGTTATCTACAGTCATTAATTCGTTAAGTTTTCTAAAATCTACGCAAAAGCGTTTCGAGCCATCTCCTTTTCTAACAAGTGTTACGGGAGCGGCATATGGGCTATTTGATGGTTCTATTATTTCATTCTCTAACATTTTCTCTATTTGATATTTTATTTCAGGATAATCGCTATATGGTATTCTATATGGTCTTAGTGTTATAATCTTATCACTGTTAGGTATAATTTTAACCGGGTCGATATTTAAAGCAGGTACTGAAAACTTATCGATAGGAAACAAACCAATATTTTCTCTAATAAGATTTTTACATTCATTAATTAGATGAGGATGTGTAACTATATAATTTTCTACATTTTTGGGACTATTAAGGGTGTCATGAAAAGATTGAGTAGTGTGGGGCATGGTATGATTATTAGGGTCGTGTTGAATTGTAAAGTTTTTTTGTGATGGCGAAAAATAATCTTTAAAACCATATTGTGACTGTGCTAACATGATATTATCCTGATATATTCTCTTTGAAAAGAAATCAATAGCTAATCGGAATATCCCTAATGAGTTTAAAGAAAAAATTCCAAATGGTAGATCATTATCTATTATATAAAATAACAAGTGTTCCTTAATGGATCCTACAGTAACTAAAATAAATGCAAATCCCACAGGTTGGATATTATGAGACAATGTCCTAATAGTAACATCATAATTTAAAAGTGACATTTTAGTTCTTAATGTTTCGAATCGCTTCAAACCAATAATTATAATATTAGAGCCCGTATCTATTAGAAATGAAAACAAATGGTTGGCAAGTAGCAACTTGAGATTCAGGGTACTTACGCCTTTAATAGCGTGTGGGTTGTACTTCTGATTACTTGGTAGTGTTGTCTCTTGGGTCACGAAAATACCGCGGCGGTGTCGATAGTCGAGGATGATCGGCACGCTGTCCAGGCAAGGTAGACCGTTGTGGGCACTGATTGTTGCAGTGTGGCCCTTGGCAGTGCTTGCATGGTGTAGGCGCGGTGGAGGGAGATCCTTCTGGTCGCTTTTGGGAATGAGGCACATCTTCGGATAAGCGCCTTAGCGGATTACTTGTCCGTCTACCGGATTGGCAGGGAGATGGGCGTTCTGTGGGAGAGGAAATGCCGGGACGACTCGGGTCTCCGCCGATACCATAGATTTTCCTGGCCAGAGTGAGCCATTCCAACGGGCTGGTGGGTGTTGCAATCAGTAGGAGATTTCGACTGTAGGAGGGCATTCCTTGAGTGAAGGCATTGACCATCTCCTTGCGGTCGATGTTGAGCTGCGTACCTATCCGTACCTTCTGTGAATAGTATGCTTGTAAGCCTTGAGGCCCGCAGCGTAGTTGATAGAATTCTTGATGGGTCGGTGTCTCGGGTGGGGGGTACAGATCCTCAAGGACCTGTTTGATCTTCCAGTAGGGTTCATAGAGGTAGTCCATGGATTGGAGTGTTTTCCGGGGCTCTCCTTCTAGCGCTGCCACTACCATGCGGCCTTGTTCGTCACAGCTGCTGTTTTGGAATTCCGGGGACCTCTCCAGCTCCCTTAAGAACGATTCCGCCGAACTTGATCCGTCAAATCTGGCTGCGGTGGTGGGCGCGTCCTGCTCTAGTCTTCTCATCATCGCTGTTATTGCGTTTATCACCGACTTATTCTCTTGAGCTAACTCGGCCTCCTTCTGGCCTTCTTGTCTTTTTGCCTTGCCCATGCTCTTGAGGTTCTTTATCTCTGTCGACTCTTAACTGTCGTAGCTAAATGAAGAGGCGCAGCCGTTATGCCTAGCGAACAGCGCACCCTCGAAGTCTGCCACCTTTATTTTTTGTCCAGCTTTTATACATGGATGAATTTACATATTTACATTTTAACACAAGCGTAACATATTTACATACTTATTTTGACGAAAATAAATTATCTCTTGTCATTAACTATACAAATTATGACATATATATGGTTATTTAAGCCAACAACCCCATATTGTATATAACTTATAACAAGATTTTCATGTTGTATAATAGAAACACATCTGTAAATGGTTATATGCATGATTGACATGTGTCATTACATCATCATATGTAATGTAATTTGTACAAACTGAGGATAATAAATAAAACTCTGTAATAGATTAGAGTTGAGCTAGAGAGATAGAAGTCAAACACGTCTAAATTCGAGATAGATGGAAGCCACAAAGCAACAGCTAAAGATAGATTGGAAGCTGTCAGGACGGCGCCAGTTTAGAATGTCACCAGACGCCCCTCTCACATCAGGGGCAAAACCCCCTTTCTCAGAAAAGGTATATAAACCCCCGTCTTTAGCTGAAAATACTGTTAGTTCAGCATCTGTGTGAGCTCCACGTCGGTTGTACCCCAGGTCCATCTCATCCATCATGTAGACCAGTAAGAAATCTTCTATCTCTCCATCTTTCGCTCCTAGCTCAACTTTTATCTGTTCACGGAACTCTCTTAGTGCAACTGTGTCTTCGCTTTTTGTGTATGGACATTCCCAAGCTTTCCACTCTGCCTCGACCACGACTGCCTGCACTCTGTGAGGACTTTTAAAGGTCTTACAAGGTGCAGAGAGGTACTGGAAAACTCCTTATCCTTACTGTTCCTCTCGGATCCCATCAAATAGTTTAAGTCGACTGGATACCTCACTACATCATATTTCTAGTCGACAGGATTCTACAAGAGTCAACAGTAACTCAACATATTACAGTTAGTCGACAGGATGACCAAAACGAAGGATGACACAACGAAGAAGGTAAGAAGCCTGTCCAGATAGAAGCGAGAAAGAGCAAAGATGGAGGAACAAGCACGCAAATTCCAACGAAACGACCGAGCAATCTACCCCAACAAGAGATATTTACGGAAGAAACGCCGCCACAAGGGACCTCCGCAGACCCACTAACAGATCGCCTACGCCAGGAGCAAGCTGTCTGACCACCCCCAACGACACAGCCGAAATTACCGCAAGACATGGAAATCGGGGAGCAGAATGACGCAAACCCTGTGACAAGTTCCACTCCTTCGACCTGACATCATCGAGACAATGCTCAAGGCGGCAAGCCGCAATCAACTTTGCAGAAGCTACAAGCTTCTACAAGTCCAACATGGAGCGACTTCCACGTCAGTAGGAAACAACCAAAGATCAAGTCTCCTGACTGAACTATCTTCAAAATTGTAAGTTTTAAAAAACCTACCTTAACTTAATCCTCACGTTCACAACTTGATTCAACATAAATTTTGTATTTATATTTTCACTTTAAGCATTTTAAAATCCAATTTTTACCTTTTTCATGTCATTTTTATTCAATTTTTAAAACTTCCACACTCTCATTTATCAATTTTTCTTTATTTTTATCAAATTATAAATGTTAAATCATCATTTTCAATTTTATTATTAAAAATCTTCAATCACACATTTTATCAATTTATCAATCTTACATCTTGTTCCTAAATTTACCTATAACGGCATTATCCAAATCTACAGCTTTAAAAAAATCATTATTTTTAATTTTTAAATTACTCTCATCATTTTTCTAAACTTATTTTTGTTTTTCTTAATATCATTTTCATACCAAAATATACCAATTTACTGTCATATTCACCATTTTAAGTAAACGCCAAAATTCAAAATATTATTGTCACTATCACGACATTGCCCTTTTATAAGAGAATCATTTTATCTACCATAATCAACAATTTAAAAAGTATATTCAAATTTTAAATATAAATTAACATAGGTGAAACGCATTTTTTTTATATATTGAAAAAAAAAATCGAAAGATACAATATCTTCAAAATCACAACTAGAAAAATAACTGTCCTTCCCCAAAACAAGTTAAAAATCCAACATAGTCACACTCCCTCGTCCTTTCCTTTTACATGCATATTTAATCATCAACAAATCTCTCTCAACAAACGTTTCAACAGCCCCCCACATCACTATCTCCAATTTGCAACAATTTTTAGTGCGCGACTTAACACACCAATCCAAATTTCGAGCCACACAAGCTCCATATCGTCCACTAAACGCGTAATTAAAATTTTCACATTGAACGTGCCGCATTCACTAATAGCCAAAATTCTCGATGTGTTTCATATACCCACCACCCATGACTAGCAAATTTGTTATTCATGGTGAAACAGGTTAGATTTTGTACCAAACAACGACTTCGCATGACACATTTTCATTCCCAAATTTCTACTTCGTGTCACAGCGCAACACCACAAAACATTTTCACTTTTCAGGCCAAAGACGCCTTCATGCCTGTGACACATAAAACCCCAAAGCGTGTCCACGTCGAAAGTCGCACTTTCACCACAGGTCTAAACCTGACATCACCGAATAACATTTTTAATAAGTCTAAACAACTTCGGAAACACAACCACTTACGAACATCGAGAAAACTATACTTTCAAATAGGCAAGAAAATTGCCAACTTCAACAAAAGAAGAGAGAGAAAATCAGTTCCAAGTAAGCGACAAAAATAACAAACATCCCACATGTTTGACGATCCCAAAAATAATTTAAAAAAAACACCCCGCACGAGTGACCCCCCAGTAAGAGGATCCCAGAATCTATTTCAGTTACATATCCCCCATTCAACGTCCTCCATCCCTCAAGCATCTTGACCGCTAGCTTCATGATCGCCATTTAAACAAATGTTTCAAACCAACCATTTAGATTTCCTCGAGAATCTCACAAATCTCACCAACGCCTTTATCACAACACACACAACATACATTAAACATTTTACAAGTTAATTGATATCACCAATTAAAACAATTTGGTTAAGTCTTATATAGACTTTATGACGCAAAAGAGAAATCATTCTCTACATATCACCATTTTGGACAAATGAAGATGTCATTTCACGTATTCCCAGTTTCAGAGAGTCAAAAACACCGATGTTTACCAAAGGGATATGATCTAGTTACACCCCACAGTTGTAACCTTTCTTCAAAAGAGACTATTTTTGTTCAATTTTCCACTACCCATCATTTATCCAATCATTAATAACCTTTAATTACGTTCTTTTTTTATAAAATCTTCAAATTTTAACTATTTATTTTTTTACCTTTCGTTTTTATAATCAAATTTTTAATCCAACATGATTTTCAAAAAAAAAAAAAAAACTGTAATCAAATTTACTTTTATTTTTCATGATATTATTTTAGTATGGCAAAACATTTAATTGTTTCAATAATCATTTTTAATTCATTATTATATATTTTATATATTACATGTTTAATTTTGTCCACTTACACTTTTTTTCACCCGCAATTATATTTATATTTTTTTATTCACTATATTTTATATTTGTTTGAATAGCTTTATTATATGATAATTGTTATCATCAACTATCTGGCATCTACAACAATCGTTTTCAACAATCATATTCTTCAACCAATTCCCTATATTTTTCATCACTATCTTTTCAGTCATTGCTTCACTTCATTGTAGCAAAACGACAGCACTGCTTGACAATTTTTTTTATTTCGTATTTCAACAAACTCTTTGAACACAGTTCCTCAGATTTAAAAATCCCAACTTCTGGCCTGAACACGCTTCAAGAGTTTATTTCATTTCATCCGCAGAGCACATCACCAACGCATGCACAAAGCGTTCACTTTTTTCAACTTTCAATTTTTTTTTCAGCTCTAGCGGACCACAATCAACCTTTGATTTCATTTCAAGTCAGTTCACCTACTGTCTCTACAATTCTACTTATCGCATGGCTCTACCACCCCTTTCAATCATATTAATAAGCAACTTTTCTTTAACAACTTTTAACCCAATAATCCTAAAATTGTGACAAAGCACTGTAACCCTTATACAGGATCGCAAGTGAAACATTGCCAAGGAAGACGCTCAAGTCTATATCCTCGCTTTGTACCTGAATCTGATTATTTGGTTTACATGTGCACTCCTTACAATTGCATATTCTTCAACTACTAACCCTTTCCAACGCCCGCCAATATTCTCTTAGAATGTGAATTTTTATGTCATCATTTTATTTTTATCATCATTTTTTTTAAATCAAACAAAAATGTCATTTTTATTTCACTTTTATATATCCAAACAAATCATCTTGTTATAGTCCTTTTTAACCCTCACAGTTTAAATTAATTAAAAGAAATTTTAATTACTTACCTGTGTTAGAGAGGCTTTACCCGCTTAAACCCGGATAAACCCTTTCACTCCCGGGGCCCATCTATGGTAATTTAAGCCAACAACCCCATATTGTATATAACTTATAACAAGATTTTCATGTTGTATAATAGAAACACATCTGTAAATGGTTATATGCATGATTGACATGTGTCATTACATCATCATATGTAATGTAATTTGTACAAACTGAGGATAATAAATAAAACTCTGTAATAGATTAAGAGTTGAGCTAGAGAGATAGAAGTCAAACACGTCTAAATTCGAGATAGATGGAAGCCACAAAGCAACAGCTAAAGATAGATTGGAAGCTGTCAGGACGGCGCCAGTTTAGAATGTCACCAGACGCCCCTCTCACATCTGGGGCAAAACCCCCTTTCTCAGAAAAGGTATATAAACCCCCGTCTTTAGCTAAAAATACTGTTAGTTCAGCATCTGCGTGAGCTCCACGTCGGTTGTACCCCAGGTCCATCTCATCCATCATGTAGACCAGTAAGAAATCTTCTATCTCTCCATCTTTCGCTCCTAGCTCAACTTTTATCTGTTCACGGAACTTTCTTAGTGCAACTGTGTCTTTGTTTTTTGTGTATGGACATTCCAAAGCATTCCACTTTGCCTCGACCACGACTGCCTGTACTCTGTGAGGACTTTTAAAGGTCTTACAAGGTGCAGAGAGGTACTGGAAAACTCCTTATCCTGACTGTTCCTCTCGGATCCCATCACATAGTTTAAGTCGACTGGATACCTCACCACATCATATTTCTAGTCGACAGGATTCTACAGAGGCTACCAGACCTCCACACATTACATATATGTGATGATTTAAGACCATGGAATTGTTGTATATATTCCAGATATCTACCACCACATGTTTCGCCACGTAACTGTATATAACTTGTTATTCACTGCAAATAGAAAGCCTCAAGTAACATCAATCTGTACCGCGTAAGAATCTAATAAAGTATAGCAACTGTACTAATAGAAGGAATGGAGAATAACAGGAGAAAATTAAGGTTAAAACTAATCAGGCCTAAGTGAGAATAAGAAAGTAGGCCTATCGAGCCCAGTCCAATTTCTACGAGGTCGTGGCCCTCCTGGATGATGTAACTTCCCCCCCCTGTTTACGTCAGAAAAGGGCAGTGACCTGCTTGGACCCTGAAGCTATAAAAGGAGGCCCAAGCTTCAGTTAGTTCATGTCTCCAGGAGATGGCTTTCTCTGATCATCTGCCAATCCTTTCAAATTTCGATGACATCGTTTCCACAGAGCCTATTTGCTCTTGGGTTGAGACTTCATGTCTGGAAGAGACATTCACTGCCTTCATTGGGTCCAGCTTCCACCATGTCACATCGCGTCTCCAGACCGCATTCACTCCAGGCGACATTGATGAGGTGGTTACTCTCCTCACTACCTGTTTTCAGGAGGCCTGCAATGTCTCCATGAGAAAGAAATCAAAATCTCCAAGGCCTTCAAGACCATGGTGGAACAAGGAGCTTTCAAAACTCCGCAATTTAGTTGTTACTTTACGACGTTGCTATCAAAGCACCTCCTTTTATATCAGGAGCTTCTTTAAAGGTCTTTATAGAGCCTGCCACAACAAACTCAAGGCGACTATAAGGCGAGAAAAGCATCTCTCCTGGATAGCACTGTGCCAAGAGGTCTCCTCGGCCGCATGGAGCTCCATCCACCGATCTATCTCCAAAGGCCGAAGAGGTTCTCTAGGGCCACCTCTGCTCAATAACAACGACGGCACTCTACTCACCCCAGAGGAAACCTGGCAAGAAGTACTTCAGCACTATTTTCCAACAGACTGGACAGCGCCAACCCCATCAATTGATTGGCTCCAATCCTACAACCAAGAACCAGCCTTTACAGTGTCTGAAGTCCTTCGCGCGATCCGTCGATGCGGTCGGAGGAAATCCCCTGGTCCCGACAGGCTAGGTATCAGATGCCTTCTTCTTGGTGGGTCAACGCTGCATAAAACACTGTCACAAATTCTCACCAAATGCTTACGTCTCGGACACTTCCCAACACCCTGGAAATCCGGTCTGTTAGTTCTCATACCTAAACAAAATTCTTCTTCCTCCAACCAACTGGAGAAATACCGTCCCATCACGCTGCTCAATACCTTGGCCAAAGTCCTTGAACGGTGTATACTGGCGCGTCTGCAATGGATAGCGGATTACCAAGGCTGGTTCTCACCCCAGCAGTTTGGCTTCCTTCCAGGGCGCTCAGCTGAAATGGCGCTTGATTCCATTAACAACAACATCAGTGAAGGCCTGCAGCACTGGAGGAAGACCTTGGCTATTGGTCTGGACATCAGCCATGCCTTCGACACCGTTCAAAGACACACCATCATTCAAGGCCTCCGCGACCTTAACTGCCCAGAACCATGATTCAACTGTCCGCGAGCTTCCTCCGAGGAAGGCAGGTAATTTACAACGCTTGGAACGCCACCCTTACCTCTACTACTCTACTTGGGGTCCCCCAAGGTGCAGCACTGAGCCCCTTCTACTTCAACATAGTGGCTAGGAAAATCCATCTCCTTCCAAGGCCAAACAACAGTGAAATCATCAGTTTCGCAGACGATTTCACGGTACTGATGCACTTCCTCCGCAGATTCCCAACACGAGAGATCAATCAATTCCTAAAACAGCTCTTTCATTGGGGCAAGACTCAGGGGCTAACATTCAACCCAAGGAAAACCCAAGTCTGCCTCTTCCATTGGAAAGCCAAGCGTCCAGGCTATCACGGCATACATTTCCAAAACCAACCTATTCTAATTGATAACACTATAAAAATCCTCGGTGTTATCTTTGATTCCAAAAGAAACTTCGTAGGCCATCTGGACAACATCCTCAAGAGGTGCAGGTGGATTCTCCCTCGATTAACCAGCACGATCCAGGGGCAGTTAGGATTAACCTTCAGCGCGGGCCGAAAAATACATAACACGGTGATCCTCCCAGCCATCCTCTATGGCTCTGGGGTTTGGGGCAAGCGGGTGTTCGACACCATTGGCATCCGGAAGCTACGTGGCCTCCATTACAAATATGCCAAAGCTTTAATCGGAGGAGGCCCGTGTACTCCAACTATCTCAGCAATCTCCCTCACAGGTTGTCCTCCACTGGATATATCTATCAAATCCCATCTAGCATACTTGGAAGCGCTAAGAGAAGGCCCTTTTGAGTCACGTCCCAGTCCCTCTTCGGTACCCTACCCACCTCTTAGAAGACCTCTCCAATTCTCCATGTCACTGCCAGAACGGGCCACTATTGTTTATACAGATGGCTCTCGGTCAACCACTGAAACTTAAATTCCACAACAACTGTACCTCCTTCCAGGCGGAACTTTTGGCCATTCTTTATGCCACCAGATCTATTAGGATCATGCCGCGACAAGACTTTGTCATTGCTTCCGACTGCCAGGCAGCTCTACATGCCATCTGTCACCCCGATATCCCTAGAACCCCACTTACTGCAGAGATAATCAGAAACCTCAATACTCTGGATAATGTTCAACTCTGCTGGGTCCGGGGTCATTGCGGCATCGTAGGAAATGAACAGGCTGATGAAGTCGCTAAAGCCGCAGCTCAATCCAAATTGCCTTTACACTTCGCAACCCTTCCTAGGAAATATGTTAGCTCTCAAAGCAAACAGTTCGTCCTCCAACTATGGACCGACCTCTACACCACAGACCATGCTACAAGAAACCTCAGAAGAGTAGCTGCATCTCCTAGTCTTCTAATCTCAATTCTCCCAAAACTAAAATATAGCGACATCACCTCTATAATTCTGACAGGACATGGTTTCGTTCAAGCCGACATCGTCAGAACCTCCAAAAACAACGACCCCGTATGCCAACACTGTCACCAAGAAAATCAACCAGTCGACCACCTCCTATTCAGTTGCCCATCCTACAGTCTTCAGAGATTCCAGACTGCAACTCTACTTAACACCAGCACATTCAACCAAGAAGCATTGAAGAACCTCCCCAAAAATAAAACAGCCTGGCGACATCTAATCAGTTGGATGTCAACTGCAACAAATAGACAATAAGTCAGAAGACAAACCCGGACAGTTGGCGACTTTCGTACGCTCCAGGAGTCCGGGTTATGTACAGAATAATAATAATTCAGTTAGTTAGTTAGTCCTTTGTTTCAGTTCCAGTCCGCGCAGCCGGCTCCTATAGAGGTAATCAATCCTTTCCTGCCAGAAACCGCCTCGTTCCATTCCTTCTTGACGTTCAGACGCTTCTTAGTGGAATCTCTGCTTGTTTATTTCACCTTTGGCCCAACTGTGTCGCCTTCCACCACGACTGCACGGTAGAGGTGACATCGAGGTTCGTCTAGAATCAGGTAACACTGGTCCCAGAGGTCCCAATATATCACATATATATATACTCATTATTATTTTTAATAATTAATTACTATATACGTTAAGAAATATATATTATAAATTAAAAAAATCTATATTTATTATAGTTCTGTTGTGTCTAAAACTCTCCAAATCACCTACGTAAGTCTTAACACGCCTTCTATATGAAATAATAAAAGCAATTTAATGTTATTTTTTCAAAATGAAAAAAAATTCTCCTGTCTTTGATGCAATGAGAAAAATATTGGGATTATACAGCCCATCACTAGTGAACCCTGTATCGAGAATTTGGATAGGTAGGCCGAACAAACCTACTTTGTCCACACACGGGATGTATGGTACCGGCTCCAGAAGAGAGATCCCAGAGAACGACCCAAGAATAACAACAATGGTTAATCAACGCCGGCGCCCGTTGCGCAGTCCATCCTGACCTGGGCAAAGTCTCAGGATGGCGGCTGAGATTGCGTGAGCCGTTGCCCAATGTCAGGGTCTGCCAGTCGCTGTCGGCCGCAGGTGGGTGCCGCGTTTTTCTTCAATGTCTCCACTTACATCGTTAGTAGACACATTACAGGGGGTGATTCATATTCTGAGTAGCGAATTTGAGAGAGAAATGCCATAACATGTAAAATTATTACTTAATTTAAATTATAGGTACAATATTTATTTCTCCTGGACATATTAAACTGACATCGATGTTTCTATGAGATTAGACTTTTTCAATGTATTTGTAGTGATTCCTTTCCAAGCCTCGAAACAGCTCTAGTCGCCTTTTTTTTTTTTTTTGCTAGGCTTGGTTTCAGTAGTCCAAATGCGCCGAAATCCATAGGAGCGGTTTCAGGTATCATAGAATATAAAATATCAGAAATTATCGTTTCTTATTGTTTACAGCGATGTAATTCAGGATTAACCACGAGGTATGGCTCGGAACCCGTTCTTGATGTGAATTCATATATCTTTAAAAATAGGAGATATGTTATTTCAAAATTGGATCTAGTGTTTCTCTCGAACAATATTCCGAAAGTTGATTTTAAAATTGTTTTCAACTCTCTTACCGAATCTCGAGCTCTCCTCTTGAGCAAAGACCAGCCTAACCATTAAACCTTTCGAAATCTCTCCTTGAATTGGAGCACTCAATCTTTCGCGCCTTTAAAATCTTTTCAACTTAATAAATCGAACGCGTGTGCGGTTACATCCATTGAGGAAAACCTAATCTTTATTCAATGTAACATGTGCCTCCATTTTTACCGGATAAATTATTCTTAAAGAGCTTTCTGTATTTTTTTTTTCAGTGATGTTTTATTGCAATAAAATGTGAACTTTGACATTTTTTCTCATTTTTTAGTTCAATTCAATATCTTTATGATTCTCTCTACTGACAGAAGATGGTAAAATATTTGCTCGTGCTGTCATATGTCTTTACGATAAAAGGTTTTCTTAGGTGACATATCGACACACTTTTGGAGCCGTAACTTGTCTTCACAGGTTTCTTGGATTTTGTCTCATTTGGGAGCTATTTTGCTGCACCATTGAATTTTACTTTATTTTCCTTTATTATATGCATTTTATTGCGAATTTAGAAACGCATTTATTTTTCTCTGCATATATTAATAAAATATGAGAATGAGAAAATTGTTCAACGATATGTATAAATATTTAACCTTTCTCAAAATCCGAGATTTTTCAGATTCTCAATTTTTATTTTGATATTTAATATAAACCGTTTTCAAAAAAGTAAAGTCTTAATAAATGTCTATGGTAGTGAATGTAGCCGGCTTCTCTCGGTTTTTATCCGAGTGAAAGTTTGCCAGACGAAAACAACAACAAAAAGGCTTCTATTAGGGCTCATTGCCCTGTATGGATTCGCCATACAACAACAAAATAATACAGTAATTTTTCTCCCTTTCACCATGTGCACGAGAGCCTTTGTTTGAAATGGATTTATTTACACATCTGTTCTAAAACTTTCCTCACTACCTCTTTTGCGTATGAATTTATTTACAATTGATCTGTAGAAATTATGGAGTTCTATTGTTATATTTTTCTTTTCTGAAATAGTTATCAGCGTCTGCAGTGGGTTGTTAAATTTCCAGAAGGTGTTTTTAAGAGTTCTTTCTCTTTCTTCGCCTAAATATTTGCATTCTATGATATAGTGGGAGATTTCATCAGATATCATATTTCCACAAATCCTACATTGAATGTTTTCCTTTTTGATGATGAGAATATGACTTTCTCTATCTAGAGTTGAAGTAATTCTAGTCCGTGAAATGAATGTTATTATCTTCGATGACAGATTCCATGACAAGTATCGTTCTGACATAAATGAATTACAGAGATGTTTATAGTTTGAGAAAAAAAATTAAATTGTCGAGTCTAGTGAAGTCTTGTTGAATAAGCTGTTCTATTTTTGTTTTCATAATCTTAGGAAGTTCTTTTTTAATTGTATCATAATTCGGTGGGAGGTTCAGCCATGATTGACCACAACAGCTGATTATATCATTAACGGTTTGGTATAATCCTATAGAGTTTTTTGACATTTGATGTACTTCTTTCAGTCTGTTCCAGCATAATTTTGGTAGTCTGTACTCGTCCATTTCCACTATTCTCATGTAGTATTTCAATGTTAATTTTGTTGCGGTAGTAGTAAGTGAGATTCTTCCAGTTTCCAAGTATGTGCCCCGGGATATATCTAGGTAAATCAAGAAAGTTTTTTTATAAATGAGGTTTGAAGTTGCTCTATAATTTCCCCATTATCGCAGGCCCACACTGGGGCCGCGTAAATAATAATTAATTTTATCGAAGATTCAAATAATTTAAATGCAACTTCTATCGAATCGATTTTTTCTCTTTTTAGAAAACCAATGGTTGAGTTTAGTGCGGTATATGGCTTTGCTTTGAAAACTAGCGCAGTTTGTCAGGTACTGTGTGTGTTTGTATAGGGGAATATCATATATTCTAGGGGTGACAGACAGTAAACGGAGTGCCTTCCCAGAACCAGTTTTCATTTCTTGCTGGTCTTCCACCATTTTTGAACACCATTATTTTCGACTTTTTTTCATTTAAAACTAATTTATTTTCCTTCATATAAGTTCTAAGTAAATTGATTTTGCTTTGCAGATTGGTTTTTGATTCTCTTATTATTGCTATGTCATCTGCATACATGAGAAGATGAAGGAAGCCGAAGTCTGGAAGATAGAATCCTGTAAGTGAAGAATTATTATAATATTCAACTATATCAGATATATATGTTATAAATAGTAGAGGTGACAGTGGCTCTCCTTGTAAAACTTCGGAATCAATTTTTACGTTATTTGAGTATTCACACACACACACACAAAAGCCTTTATTAAGACCCACTGGTCTTATAGAGGATTTTCCCCGAGATTACAAGAGAGATAGGCCTGTGAAAGTGGGGAATATACAGAAGAAGAGAAAAAAGATTATGTAAGTATGATATATACACATACATACATATATACAACATAACAACAAAAGCCCCCATTAAGACCCAAAGTCTTACAAAAGACTCGACTGCAGGATCCAAGAAGCAAAGTAAGAAAGAAATAAAGAAATGAACGACAAAAAAAATTAAATAATAATATATATACACATATTCACTCAATTCAAAGTAACAGTAACGATGCTTTTTTATTCACTGCCTTGTAAAACCCACATAAATCCAATGAAAACTTTCTATCTGTTATGTAGTTTGTTAAGATATCCTTAAATGTGTCCGGGAATCTATTATCCTGTTTCGAAATAAATGTTTTTCTTTTATCTGAAATACTTGTACAGTAAAAAAAAAGTGAGATATTTCTGAGTTCATTTTCTGCTTACAGAGCTTACAAAACAGTTCCGCTTCTCCGAAAATGTTCTTGTGATTTTCCCGGAAGAATGTGTAAAGTACTCGCAGTTGGGCAATGTGTCGTTTAACAATGAATGGAAGATTGTCCGACAGATATCCTTCAGGAAGGGATGTTTTCTTCAGGTTTCTATAGTGAGGATATGAATTTGTATTATTGATTCTCGCCCAGTCACCTTGTATGGATTGGTCTATTGCTGTTCTAGTAATCAGTGGCAGTTCATTTTGAAGAAAGTCCTTATCGGTGCAATTAATCAGATAAGAAAAACCAGTGGAATTCAGAATGTCATTGATGGTTTTAACAAGACCTATGTGGATATTTGAATTTCGGGACAAATTCATTAGTTCAGTTAAGCATATAAATGGTAATCGGTTAGCTTCCATATTGAGGATTCTGATCCAGTATTTCATTGTAAGTTTTATGGAGGTGACTGCAAGAGAAGTTCGTCCACACTCCATTCGAAGGATATATCCTGGGGTATACCTGGGCAGATTTAAAAGTCGACGCAGGAAAACATCCTGAGTCTTCTCCAGTAACTCCTTTTGATCACAAGCCCAGATCGAAGCTGCGTATAGGAGTACCGATACAACCATTGAGTCCAATAGCCTTAAAGGTGCCTGAAGGGAGTTAACTTTAGTCTTAGTCATGACTGTCCACACCGCACTTATTGCAGACAGTGCCTTGCCCTGGAAATGCTTGGCAACTTGTGTATATGAAGTCGTTGTTGACAAAGGATAGCCACGATAATTGTACTTTGATGAAATAGCCAGTGGTCTTTTTCATCCAGAACCATTTGTCAGATATTGCGAGTCGACCTCCATTGCGAAAAAACATTATTTTAGACTTATTTTCATTGAGTTTTAATGTTACGATGTACTAGAGCGCCATCTGTTATCAAATTATAAAACTATTTTAGAGGCGATTTTCCATCGCAGTAAGGACAAGAAATTGTTTTATTTTAAAAAGAATATTACGCCTCTAAAATATAAAATAAAAGGATTTAAAAGGGCGAATGTTTCTTTTATACATAAAACGAACTTCTACTGTCCTTACTGCGATGAAAAAATATATTGGGAGGGCTTGGCTCATCAGTGGTGAACCCTCCCAGCGGTTTCGCCAATTTAATCCACTAGACCGCTTCTCAGAGCTCTAATACTGTATTGGATCATTCTGCTTTTATATGCTACACTGAAGGATGGAATCTTAGAAATGGTTTTCAAGTAAACTATGGACATAAGCTTATAGGACAGTAGAATTATATTCAAATATTTGCTTCGAGCAATGCTCTTCAGCAAACTATAAAGACAAGGCCATTAGGAATAAATTAACATAAAGCAATAACGCGCCATCTATACATATAAAATAAAAGGATCTAAAAGCGCGAATGTTTCTTTTATACATAAAACGAACTTCTACTGTCCTTACTGCGATGAAAAAATATATTGGGAGGGCTTGGCTCATCAGTGGTGAACCCTCCCAGCGGTTTCGCCAATTTAATCCACCAGACCGCTTCTCAGAGCTCTAATACTGTATTGGATCATTCTGCTTTTATATGCTACACTGAAGAGATTTCGCGCTTTTAAATCCTTTTATTTTATATGTATAGATGGCGCGTTATTGCTTTATGTTAATTTATTCCTAATGGCCTCTAAAATAGTTTTATAAATTGAGTTTTAAATAGTTCGTTTCGAGGTATTTCTTTAGTATATTAATCTTGGTTTGCAGATTTATTAATTTGATTGTTCACCTTTCCATCTGAGATTTTTGCTGCCTCATAATAACTTTTATTATTGATATAAACCTTGGGCTGATTTCCATTCATTTTAATTTCTTCCAGAGTATTTCGTGAGGAACTGTATCGAATGCCTTGGTCAAATTAACAAAGAAAACGTATATTTTAACTCGTTTCTTTCTTAAAGATAGTTGAATAAGGGTATTCAGGGTAAAATATGGTCTAGACATGAGAGGTTTTTTGGAATCATATATCTCCTATATAATGTATTTTCTCAATCCAATTATTGAGTATGTTTCTTAGAATTGAGGTTAATAATTTGGACATATTGCTGCATAGTGAAATTCTTCTTTAGTTAGATGGTTTATTTCTGTCCCCGTTTTTGAAAATAGGATGTATAATTAATTTCGTCCAAATCTCTGGATATTTCTCTGTTATCATTATCTTGTTGAATATAGTTCTTAGTTTCTCTAGAATAGGTATCGGTAATTTCTTTAAAATTCATTGGGAATATTATCCGAACCTGCTGCTTTTCCATCCGCTAAACTTTTAATTTCGGCTTTGATCTCATCAAGCGTTATTTCTTTATCTAATTCCATATCTTCCTACCTGATCATCAGGTTTGCTTTATGGAAAGTTACATTGTCGCCTTTATTTAGCAGTTTCTTGTAGAAGATAAACCAGTCCTTTATATCTATATCAACTGATAGGGTTACTTTTTTTTTTTTTTTGGAGAATATATAGAGCGCTCCAGAAAGATTTGGGATCTCTAGCATTTTTTATTTTGTCTATTTTGTCTTTATTAAATTTATCTATTTTTGTTTTTAGTAATTTTAAGTATTTCTTCCTATCTTCTATATATTTTTTTCCGGTTCTGTTCTTCGGCTGAATTAGTATATTTCTTTAAACTTGATTTAGTTTAAGAAACTTGTCGTCTTTTATTTTATTGATTATAATATACCTTGCTAAGAAGAATATCTTATTTCTTGATTTAGTTGAGTTTTTCATTTGATAGCATGCCCTATCGTACCAGGGCTTAGATATTGTGTTGCATCTATTTACTATTTTGGTAATATTTGATAGTTCCATTGCCTTGAAAATTTGCTCGGTGAAATTTTCAGTCATTGTATCAATATCTGTAGCGATGTCATATATTTCTTCTAGTGCATCCAGATTTCGTTTTAGTAGTTCTTCATTTTGAGACTAGTCGTATTTTCTGTATGGTATCGCGTTTTTTTTTGTGTTGATTGCTTCTGTTTATGATCTGTATTTAGTACTAAGATTATTGGTAGATGGTCAGAATAGGGGAGTTCTTCTATCCACATATCAGATATGTTATCTATTAACCTTTGTGTAAACATAAAGTAGTCGGAGACTGATGAACCTCAATCTGACACAAAGGTAAATGAACCTTCTGTGTCTCCTCTTGTTCTTCCATTTGCTATTGTTTTTGAGTTCGAATCATTGAAGGCAATGAGTCTTTCTGCTAATGGAGATATTATTTGGTCTTTGGAATGTCTGTGCTTATTTAGGGATGTTTCCAATTGTAATGGGCTGTGCAGACTGCCCCTGTTCCCTGTTCTTATATTTATGTCACCTGCAATCACGACTTCATTGCACTCTTTTATTTGGTATATAATCTAATTTAGCAATTTAGTTAGTTTTTGTTCATGTGATACATCGGGGGTAGGTATGTAAAAAACAGACATTTATTCACATCAGACCCATCGATTAATTTGTTTATAATTATTGTTATCCAACAGGGACCTACCTCTGTTTTTTTAAATGAAAATTTTTCCTAAGCCCTAATATAATTCCTCCGGAAGCTCTTCCCATTATTTCTGTCTTAATTGCTGGGAGTTGTATAATATGGTAATCCTCTGTCAGAATTTTGGTTTCTTCTATAAGCCATGTTTCAGTAATTGCAAACACTTCGAATTTTTAAAAATAGTTTATGAGTGAAAAAACGATATATTTCTGTGGTATCAGTTAATATTCCAGTGTAGTAATCTAATTCTCGCATTCTTAGCAGGAAACTGTTTGGAATCATTTTTAGACAAAAAAAAAAAAATATAATATATATAGTTACCAGTTCTATTTGCGTGCAGCCCGATATTCAAATTTGCAGGTGTTTGCTATATGGACATTCTGGTGGCATTAACTACCTGGCCGTTTTTAACCTGGTAACTGACACCGTTTACAAGCAGCCTATTATCCCTCAGTTTCGCTTTAGTACCCCTCTCTGACAGTTCTTTCCGTTTGGCATTCAAGATGCGTCTTTGATATCGGATTTTAGGGCTATAGTCCTTGCTTATGGAAATCCTATCATCCCTGATTCTGCTTGAGTTCCTGAATATTTTTGTTCTAATCGTTTGCTTCGGTATTTCAACTATGACAGGGGCACTAGGTCTTCTTGAGAGACGGTGGCAGCGTGTTATCTCCAATTCCTCTGTGATTAGCAATTTTCCCGTTATTATTTTGGTGACTTTTGTCCGAGTCTCATCAGAGTTTTCATTTTCAGTTCCATTTAATCCGTTTATTACGAGGTTGTATTTCCCGAGCTTTCTCTCCATTGATTCGACATGTTCCTCCAATCTCAGTACCCTAGCATCGTTCGCGGTAACCGCTTCCATTCCTTTTTTAGGAACGTCTCAACGGCACCGAGTCTCTGGTCCTAAACCACCATTTATGTTCAATACTTTGTAATCTGGAATTTAGTATTTTAAATCTAAAGCCATTTGTTTAATAAGGGTTTTTAAGTCTTCATCACCTGACTCTTTCTGTCTGGGCGATTGTGTTGACAGTAGAGTTGTTTGTTTCTTATTTGGAGGACCAGGGTTAAGTTCGACGCCACCAATAATCAGAATAACGGCTAATACTTTTATTAGATAGGCATAGGAGTGCTCTTGCAGTGCCCTGGGATAACAGACATGCACGCAAGAATACTTAATGTAAGTTTTGCTTATAAATTCAACGTATTTAATATGGGTAAAATTAGTTTCATTTTTGCAAGTTACTAGAGAAATAACAATCAAAACAGTTAGTAAGTATGCACATTTCATTTCGAAGAATCTTGATTTCCAATATATCAGCTAAATATTTTGGAAATCACACTAAAAATTGCAATTAAATATGAATTGGTGCTTACGGTAAGAAAGATAAGATGGGAAAAAGTTATAAAAATATAATTAAAATTAAAAATTGATACTTAGCTTCAGAGCGAGGCGACCGTGCGTCCATCCAATTTGGCCTCCTAGCGACGAATCTTGCCAGACGAAAACATTATTTTACCAATCTTATAAGAGAGTATCATTAAATAATTCATTTATATAGTATCGTCATCAATTTTCCATCACAAAATATGTCAGTTAGTTATTAGTTTAATTCTTTTTAAAAATGCTTAGTATAACATATATTTTACACTGCACAGCTTCATCTAATCACCTTATTGTTGAAATTATATAGACATGTTTATTAGAAGTTTCAATGAAAAAGAATGAAAGAGAGTGGCCCTTTAAGCTTCCTTATATATATGACTTCGCCCGTGTTCTGCTAGAGTGAATGTTTCACCGAAATAATCATGTTTCTGCTCATCAAAAAGGATGCAGCACTAATATCGTCATAATTTTCTGATTAAAAATAAGTAAATTAGCCCAGTTTAAAATGTGACAAATGCTCTTTCTCACCAGGTTTAACTCTGTATTCTCTTATTTTCTCGTGTTATATTTCTCTTTATTTTATTTCTACTTAGATCGCTATGTCCCATTAGGGACACTTGCACTTTAAAGGTAAACTAAACATAGAAAGAAAAGAAAGAAAGATTATTTGAATTATAAAAGAATTATTATGCAATTTAGTTAGATGAAAAATAAATATAAAATAATTATCTAGATTTTTTCATTAATCAATTTCAAAAATAACGGAAAGTTACTATAATTCTTTCTAACTGTATTACTTTAGAAAAAGCTCACGCGCGCACGGTTTCACAGCGTTGAAAATATATTTTAAAAGATGAATCACCCTCGTTGAAACAGAACAGAAAGAAGAATAATATAAAGTAGATCGGTGTGATAGGTTAAATTGAAGAAACCACTGCCAGGCCCTCTCAATATTTTTTTATCGCAGTAAGGACTGCCGGATTTTTTTTAAAGCCTTTGTTTTTCAAACATTTTGTTTCATTGATTTCGTAAAATCCCATTAATACATGGTGGTTGTTCAATCAAATATGCCGTCGTTTTTTAAAAACATTAATTTAACTTGCCTCCATGTCTGTCTGTCCATAAATATTGTAATCGATTTTATTATACTTCTAGAGTACGTTGAAATCTAAAATGTTAAACACTTTTAGAATCTGATGACAATGCAAGTTTACAAATTTTCAGACTTCGCGGTTGTCAGAATGGCTAGGAACGGACAAATTTTCAAATTACCTTTCAAAATGTTTAGTTTAATTTTAATATGTTTCCAGATCACATAGAAGTATGAAACTTTTAACACTTACCCAGTCTAATGAAAGATGCAAGTGTACAAATGTTCAGACTTCTGGGTGGTCGGAGTGGCCAGGAATGAACAAATTTCTATATTTCTTATGTTATGCCTCTTACAAGGAATTGACTAATCCGCCGCGAGCAGGCTTCCGTCTATTTAAGCCCTAATCCCCAGTGAACTTTGATTCTAATTTTGTAAATTCATGACTAAAAACTAACTAAATAATTAATAATTAAATATATATTTTAAAAATCATTTATTTGAATGCACTAAAAAGGAAAAAAATAAATATTTGATCTTCTGTCATTGAGCAATTAGATGTATCTGAGTAAAAATAAAAGCGGGGACCATTATATTTAGAGAAGAGGTGAAAATATAGCAAACACATAAAAATCGTTAATCAGTTATTACATACTAAATTACATTAGGTTCAAAATTCGTGATGATCGTCCCCCGCCGCTTTTATTTTCACCCCATCTAATTGCTCTCTCAATGACATAAGATAAAATATTTTATTTTTTCCTTTTTAGTGCATTTAAAAATAAATATATTTTAAATGTACTTTTATTTTTGAATTATTTAAAGCTTCTATTTAACTTGCTTTGATATATTTCTGCCCACAAAGCTTGTGGCCAATTTTTAATATACTTACAAGGCACCTAGAAGTTTAAAATTTGCTACACTTGTTCAAACCTGATGACAATTCAGGTTGACAAAATTTCATGCTTCTGGGTGGTTGGGAATCGACTAATTTTATATTTCCTTTTTCACAATTTTTGTCATCAATTTTTGATGTTTTCAGACCGCGTATAAAGTATGAAATTTTTTACACCCTCTCAATCCAGCTAGCAATTCAAGTTCACAAAATTAGACTTACAGTTGACCGTTATGATCTGGAATAGGCTATTGAATAGAATTTGGTCGTCTATAAAAATGAGAAAATAGGCACAGCCATTTGTGACGTAATGAGCGGCTGGCATTTCATAAAAATGGTCGGTAGTATGAAACTAGAGCAACAAATAATTGTGAGGATATTGAGACACCGAAATATATAAAATATTTTTATAATTTGAATAAAATTGTAACCAATTCAACAATTTTACCACAACCAATATATATATATATGGTAATTTAAGAATCATAAACACCTGTGTAAATACTCACCATCTCTTCTTACACCCCCTACTCTAATATGGACTTTTAATCATGGTACCCAATCCTCCTTTAATCAATTTAGCTTTGTATGTATCGTTTTTATGTGTTCAATTAAATAAAGAGGTACATCTAGAGGGAACGTAGAAACCAAAAGGGCTTACCCCCAGACAATGAGGTCAATCGCCCAGACAAGCAGCGTCAGACGTCCGATGACGTCAGGGCTTACCCCACAAACATGAGGTCAACCGTCGCGTCAACGCGGCGCCAGACGTCCGGTGACGTAACACTTGAGCATATAAAAAGGGTTTGCCCCGCAGCCAAAGTAGTCGGTCAGTTCAGCAGATGCAAGATAGCAGACAGCAGTAGCAGACAGATCGTTAGTAAGTGGTCCGCCGGCCGCAACTTGGTCTCTGCGTTCCCTCTCTCTGATGCCTCGGATTCCCCTGTGATTCGTCTCTGTGTGCTTTACCACTCACCACCATCACGACTGCGCAATCATCATCTTTCCCCACGACTCAATACAACAGATCAGACTACCGAAATACACCATATATATATATATATATATATATAATATATATATATATATATATAAAGCCTCTGGAATCAAAATATTTTTGGTCGCAGTGGTACAGCCTGCTCCACGCTGACGAGCGCCAACAGCGCTAAACGCGTTCGTGAATGGCTTTTCTTGATTTATCAATAAAATGGGTTGGTCAAATATCAGGGAACAGGTTAAATCAATATTTAGTTTATTTCTGTTCCACTAGATGGCGCTCTGCCATCTAAAAAGCACATGTGCTCCTGGTCAGGATATGCCTACTTTATTTTTATGATCAACACTTGACCTATTTATTTTTTCTATTATTTTTTTCATATAAATATATAACATTATTTTTAAAAGGAGGTTTATTTTGAATTTAATAAGTTTTATTTATTCTCAATATTTCAATTGTCCATCTTTTACTAGGTTTTTTGTTTTGAAACACACAGCAGGTCACACGCTTCAAGTGAGCCACAAGCTTATTGGACGACAAAACCATTTATGATATCTATATATAAAAATCAATGTTTGTATGTTTGTTTGTTTGTATGTCCGGTATACAAATTCGCAGTAGTTCACTAATTCAAACCAAAATTTCCATACATAGGTAATAAAATACGGAGAAGACGATAGGCTATTTAAAAAATATATATCAATTATTAAAACTATATATTCAAATTATTCTACTTAGCTCACGAACAGCGCCCTCTATCAAAGATTAGATTATATTATGCTGATGCAAACAAATAGATAATGCTAAAAACAAACAATTATTTAAAAAAATCTTATCTAAATATATATCACTCGGGTAGATATGCACACAGGTCAATCCCGGGGCGAAGCCCGGGTCACCCGTCTAGTACATTATAAATAACACTAAATATAAGCAAAATAAAACCAATTTAAAAATATATATTATATATATTTACTAGCGGATGTGTACCCGGCTTCGCCCGGGTTTTAACCGAGTGGAAGTTTGCCTAAAGAATATTATTGATAATGATATTCTGGAACACATAGAATATTATGATAATAATGATAATACTATTCGTTACATTATATATTTATATAATATATAAAATATATTTTTCGAGCAAACATATCCACTCTCTTTACTGAATAGATTTTTAAAAAGATATATATAAATGAAAATATCTAGAAATATACTACATGATCTTAGGCAAAAGGCCGAGAAACGATATTTTATATATAGAGATGACCTGGCTTCTTGTGTCTTATGCTCGAGTGAATATTTCGCTGGTAGAATTTTGTTCCTGCCTACTAAAAATTATTATTTGGCTTCTCCCGTGGTCTGCTTTAGTGAATATTCCCCTAAAGAATATTGTTTATGTCAATCAAGCATGATACAGCAATATTGTCATCATCATTTCTGAATAAAATATATTGTTGCTCAGTACTTGGTTAATTATAATTTTTCTTAGTTAAAAGTGCGACAAAAAACTCTTCCAGATTTAACTCTCTGTCCTATTCAAATTTCAGCGAGATTAGTTACATATTGAGGGCGTGCATAGCCGACAAACATATATATATATGTGGGGGCATAAAGAGGGAGCAATCTCTCGAAATATTTTGAAAAAAAAAAAAATTTTTTTCTTTCAGATCCAGGTACGCCCTTTTATAATATATATCTATATGTTCCCGGCTTCGCCCGGTTTTTACCAGAGTAAAAGTAGGCCTAACGAACATTTGTTAAAATGATTCTAGCAAACATCCAATCCCTACTGAATCTATACTCGTCTATACTCTCGATAATTTGAATTTTTTTCCCGGTCCCTTGAAAAATACTCGATAAATTGAATAAAATCAATTGAATTGGTCCACTCGGTGATTTGAAGTTGAAGGAATAGTATCTTGCCACAAACGAACATTTGTAATGAACTGTATTTAGCGAATGTACCCGGCTTCACCCGGTTTTTACCCGAGTAAAAGTTTGACTAACGAACATTTGTTAAAACGATTCTAGAAAACATCTAAAACACCTATATATAGATTTATAAACGTATATAAATATGCAAATATTGTTATAGGCGTTTAAATATATTTTTGAAACACAAATTTTTTGAAAACATTTATTAAATTTCAAATAGGATATTTTCTTTAAATATATATTAATATTGAAATGCCAAGTTTTTTACAACGTCATTGGAATATTATATTACTAAATCCTCAAATTAAATATTGAACTTATTATACTTGGAACACGTTTTAGAATTTTTACAATTTATAAATGTAATTCCACCAGATGCCGCTAGAGGCGCTGCTTGCGAGTGAAAGTAGAAAATTTGCAAATAAAATTGCAACGAATATTTATTTCAAATAAAATTCAAACCAGAAACCTTCCCACTAGTATAGTAAATAACTTCCTAAAGTTTCAGGGCGATTGGATAATCTTACCTTTCAAAAACATTCATCTGTAAACAAACACGTGTAAAATTATTAACCAATCAAATTCATTTATCGTCGCGACCAGTGCGGCGCCAACCGGTAAAAGGCTGGAACTAACGCTTTTTCGTTTTACATTTTAAAAAAAGCACATTAACCTTTTTAGTTTTTTGAATAGCCTATATTTTAAACGAAATCTTCAGCTACCTGCATGCGAAATTTCATAATGATTGATTCTGTAGATTTTGCGCAACGCGATAACAAACATCGATTTTGGATTTCATTTTTATAGATATATATAATATAATAAGGAAGGATATACAAAAAACCTAGTAAAAGATGGACGATTGGTCATTGAAATATTGGATAAATAAAACTTATTAAATAAATAAAAAACACATTTTTTGAATATCGATATTATGGATTTCTCTATACGGGAAAATGTGGAGCAAAATGGCGATATATTCATTCATAGACAATACAAATACACACCTACACAGGCTACCCCTTAAATTCAGAGAAATAGCTGAAAGTTTTCCTTCAAAAATAAACTCGGGGGAAACGTGAATTTTTACCCTTGTTATAAATCGCCAAACGAGACAAGACCGATATCTACAACATCATCACTATACAGAGCGACTTCAAAGCATTACGTCATGAACTTAGATATGGGCTACATACTCATGGCTACCCCCACTCAATGACATCACCATTCACAAAAACATATCTCAAAACATTCACGCAAAGGTTCTGCATGAACTAATCTCGACCATCTCCCAGTTCTAGTAGTGCTAAAATACTTCAAAATTTCTTATTCCAATAGAGCAATCAAAATCACTGACTTGACCCTTTTTTTTAATACAAAATGGAAAGTTCTAAGTAATTGTTCTATACACACTGAATAAAATATACTAGGCTTATAACTTTCATAGATAAACAGATAGTTTAAAACATGAAATAATCGACACATATAGAGAACCAGACTTAGAAAGAGAAGATACCCACTCCATATATTATACTAGCCGAATGACCCGGGCAACGCCCGTGTTTTTACCCATTGAATGTTTTGATTCAAATACTATTTGTTACAATTATAAATTGGCGCCTTAAATAAATGCCTATGTTAGTTAATAACTATAGCCTATGTGCTTTATCTGTCTATGTACTGTTGGCTTCCGTAGGCGTCTCTTACAGGGAAAAAGAAAGAGAGGATTCCATTTGGTTATTAACTAATATATGCATTTATTTAAGGAGCGACCCGCTCCAACACAATAGTTACAAAGACGAAATGGCGAGTGGGGGGGGGGGCAAAGGTGGCGTGACCGTAGCCAACCAATAGGAGGGGCGCCATTCCAAAAAAAAAGCAAACGGTGACAGAGATGAAAACTGATGACTGATTGTTGATTAGGAGATGAGGAATGACGCTCGTAACTGTATATAGAATAATGAAAAAGAATTACGCCTAACCAAAAATCAAAGTAAAAAATAAAGAAAAATTCCTGTGATCCTCGGGACAAAATAGCCTACCTCACAGCTCGGGGAGAATCTCAAAAAACTAACACGCGAGATAACAGACCAAACTCTACGAAAGGCCATAAGACGCCTTTGGGTGTGCCCCGAGAAAAAAATCTTGAAGGCTAATAATGAACCAACAGTAACTTCGGAAGAGGCAGCTGAGTAACCAGCCGCCAATTACGAAAAATATTTGTCATAATCCTCCTACCTCCCTTGCCAAACCTACCGGACGCACAAGAAAGGTCGTAAACCCTTATGTACAAACGAACAAAGAAACAGGGTTTGAGCAACGAATGTCGGCGAAATTAAAGCAATTATTGATATGTTACAAAAAAAAAGCGCCAGGAAGTGATGAAATACCTAATAAAGCAGTAAAATTGCTTCCAACTCTCATATTCTAACTTCAATAACAAAACAAAGAAGCGACTTTTCTATCATTATTATTTTTTGTTTTGAAAACCTATGTAAAATCAAGAAAAACGATAAATATGATAAGCGGTACGGGGGAAGTTATAAAGTTTATTGTTTCAGCATACACACACACACAATACATAAAATGATCATTCCACTCGACGGGGAAACAGTCTCTTGTTTGTGTTTAACCAATGGTAGATCAAGACGTTCGTTCAATAGTGACATAACTTAGACCATTTATATATTCTCTGTTACGTCTGGTTGTATATTTATTTTTATGAAAACGTGCCCCAAAATACAGAAGAAAAATCGATAATCATTCCAATTATAATATTGTAGCAACATATAAATAGGTAACCCAGGTATCCGTAGATAACCAACTACCCGGGCTGCCATGCGATTTACTAGTCTGTCTTGGAAGCCTTAGTGAGCCAGTTCACCCAGTGTCGCGCCGATTTAATTATATAGGTATCTCACTTCAAGTGTGAAATTCAAGACTTTAAAACACGCGGTAGATAATAAAATTGTAAGTATGGTGAAATAATGTAATCTACTACATATAATCTATATGCTCTAAATATAAGGCATAGTTTTCAAAGTGATAAAACAGCCAATTATTTCTATGCCACTATAAAGGTATATAAAAGTGTTAATTACTGTAGAACCTCCATGAGAAAGGACAACTCTCTACAAAGAAAAGTTTTCATCGCCAAAATGACCATTTTCATTAATTATTAACTCTCCGTTGAGAGAACAACTCTTATTAAAAGACAACTTGACTCTGCAAGTAGGTATTTTACAGAGAGGTGTTTTCACTGATTTATACTCTCTTTATATTTTCTTTCTTTATAATGTCATGTTCCACTTATTTTATGCAATTTTAAAATATTTTTAAATTAATGTGATAAGTAACACATAGTCTTTTATATAAACACATATTATATATCCCGTATATTTTCTCACATACCTTATCACCACTTATTATGATAAAATTTAGACCTGGATACTCTGAACTGTTGTGAAATATCTAAATCCGTCCGCTTCTACGCTTCTATAGTCATGAGAAATGTTTGTTCCGTATAAAAATACACAATATTTGACTTATCTGAATAAAATTTTGACACGATATATAGATAGATCTGGGAAGAGTCACTGCCATAGCTCGCGGAATTTGCAAATTAGTCCGATAATATGCTAATATTTACATATTTCGTTTCAAACAAAAGGCGAAGCCTTTTTTGTTCCATAATTGGTCGACATCAGGCATGCGCGCTGGTAGCTTTATATGTAAATTATAAATAAATCCTTAGCATTGAAAGTCTTCAAAACAAAATGTGTGCCTTATTGTTATCTTCGAAACACGTTATTGTCGGATGAAGTAACGAACGTTACTTAACAATACATTGTTATTAGAATTAGGAAGCTGTCATCGGTCATTACTGGCAGGGCGTCGAAGGAAGTGATTGGCAAGGCGAAAATGAGGGTTTACCTACTTGGAGAGGCTGTAAGTATGCTGTGTACTGAATGAAACAACATATTTTTATCATGAAACTATAAACGCTACTGAGGCCAAGCGACATCTATCTGAATAAATATCAATAGAAAATTGAATTTTAATTTACAAATTAATGAAATCAGTAAATTAATTAATTATTTTAACAGTAAAGTATTTTATTTTACAGTAAAGTATTTTATTTTACAGTAAAGTAATTAATTAATTACAATTTTAATTTTAATTAATTTACATCGGTGTATGAATCTGGTGAAAAAAACTTTTTTTTTCAAAAATATTTTGACGAATTGTACCCTCTTTATCAATTTATTACATAAAATATACTTAAAAGTAATTCTCAAATTCTTGTAGATCACATGGAAAACAATTTTGTCTTAGAGCTGTTTCCATGTGATCTACAAGAATTTATAAACTACTTTTTTTGTGCAATAAATTGATTAAGAGGGGATGCAATTACTCGAAAAATTGAACAAAAAAATTATTTCACAGATCCAGGTACGCCTTTTTTTATACGGTGTTGGTAGTTTACACAACCTGGGATATTATTGGCCTTGATCCTATCCAATGGAAGATTGCTCCTCCAGTAAATTTCCAAATATTTTGACATTTAGTTATAAAATAGTTGAATGTTTATTCAAAGCGTACATACATTTTTAGATTTATTTATTTGTTTTATTCATAACGTGATATCCCTACTCAGTATATTTGCGTCAATACAGATTTGATCATTGTGCCAATATATACAAACAAATAATTATAAAACAAACCAATCAGAAGAGCTAATGGCCTGATCTCCTAAAGCTAGCAAGAATATCATAAATATATCTCCAAAATCATTAAAAATTTTATATATCACCTTATTTTATACAAATTTATTCAAATCTTTGTTATTAATAAACTCCCTCTTTTCTGTACCACTCAAAAATTGGGTACTGCAACAGCAGATGTCTTGAATCCTGTGTTTCTTCACCGCAGGAACAACCTTCCACTGCTCCGATTGATGCTAAATTGTAAATTGATTTCATTTATTTTAAATTGATTGTTGTAGAAATATTTGGACGGTAATAAAATAGGATGCCACAAGGAAAAAGCTTTGAAAAGTTCCATTTGTCGAGCGAATATTTTTAACCTTTTTTTAAAACTTAAAAATGATTCTCTTATATACTGAGGGAATGTAGTTTATAAAATTTATATTATCATCTCTCCAATGAAAGTTGAACCTAATCATATTTAATTGTTCTGGAACAGTCTGTGAGTAGAGAGATAGCTGCAAGGCTATGGACACAAATAGATGAGGTAGTTTTATAGGCACGAATTAGCCATTAAATAATTTTATATTAAGTTTAATTTTTTTCTTATATCGATTATTGATGAATCTATACCAAACCTCTCGCCCATATGAAAGTACAGGCCTGAGTAAAGTTTTATGCGATGTCGTTCTTTTTTGCCATATTTAATCCCCACATTTTACCACTAAGCAGTAATAGTAAATTTTCCATTCGTTTCTGTCCTGAAAAAGATATCATTGATATGAGCAGTAAAATAAAATTATTTTTGTGTCTATGATTAGAGAGAGAGAGAAATTTGGAGAACAAAAATTTGAATCTAGTTCACCGGCATTATAAAATTATTTTCAACCTCGATCTAGTTCTTTTTGTTAACATTAAAAAGTATAATAACTCTATGTTTTTTTCAAGACTTACACTATTTGTATGTATAAAATATAAGTATTTACAACCCACAGACTTTAGTCTCTCCACAGTCGTGTGCAGCAGATAATAGATACACCATCAGCATGACTAATTATATTAGCATTGAAGGATTCAAAATTAATCAACAAATCAGTCAGTAAAATATTCCATAGTATTTGGGGATAATCGTCCGCCCTGTGGACATCCTTTTGTTAATTTTTTTCGATAGTTATATCATTGCATGAAATTTTTACTTCATTTAAATAAGATAGAATGATCCGTAAAACATTCTCCTTACTATTGCTGCTACCATACATTATCGAGAGCGACCGCGATATCCACTGCTATAATTAGGTCAATCATTTTTCTTATGTGCCAATATAGTTTCCATTATTTTTTTCTATTCCCCTAATAGTTGATTTGTATTTTGTAAAATCATGTTGTCATCTATTTCTATTTGATTACAGTATAAAAATATATTTTTAATTTTTAATCGAATTTTTTGGCTATCAAAGTAGATAATCTCAAACTCACTTGAATAGGTCATGTTAGTTAATATAGCCGCGTCGTCAATACGGAATGGAGCGATTATTGTTCATAAAGTGAACTTGAGACCTGCGGGCTTTATTTCATGAGATTCAAAAGGGAACTAATGGAATCTTCATAATATTTGCGAAATTTCATAACGATTGATTCTGTAGATTTTGCGCATCGCGATAACAAACATCGATTTTGGAATTCATTTTTATAGATATAAGGATTTTGATAGTGCTGAAGGAACAATACCACACCTCTTCACCGATGAAACGACCATTCTAGCTCCAGTACATATATATATCACCAAAATAATTCACGCGAAACTGCACGCGGAATGTGTATATGTAGGTGCAAAAAAGATGTCGATTAGAAATTAATTCTACGATGGTAAACTTACAAACAAGATATAGTTAAAAGCCCGTTGCTCTAATGAAAATACAAAAAAGAAGAAAATGTACCTTAGACTAAAGGCTAAATTCAAGCAAACAATAAAAAATGGCAACATTCGTCTAACCCAGGGGGTCGGCAAATTTTTGAGTCGGAAGAAACAAAAATTAAAATTTACAAAATTTCGAAATTTTTAAAGAAAAAAAAAAGTTTTTTAAAAGCCGCACATTTTTTCTTGCCAAAAATAAATAGTACTCGCATAAATAATATTTGCGTATAAAGAGCCGCAGCTTCACATCCAAAGAACCGCATGTGGTTCGCAAGCCGCAGTTTGCCGACCCCTGGTCCCAGTTAATTCTCCCACATTATAGAAAGAAACATACAGCGGATGGTTACATTATACATGATGAAACCGCCTTGTAAATAATTATCCCTTGTATATTTATGAACTAGGTTGCTCTCTCGAAGAGTAGTGGCGCACGCACCTACTAAAGTTAATTTGAATTGAACTTCTACGAAGTAGTATCTCCTCTATACTGAGAAGGGCCATAGTCGGAAAGCATTGTGACTACAGAGAATGAATAAAAAATAATATTATCAATGTCTTATAATAAAAAAAAAAATCAAAATAGAATATAAATAAAATATTCATTTTTGAAATATGAACCATTTTATTCTATGGGGCTTAGCCCCTCTACCAAACAAATTTCGAATTTTAGATTTGTATACCATTCCTCAGTCTCTATGCCACTAAGCAGAGTAATGGAGGTTTTTAAACAATATTCGCTATTAGCGCATGAACCCAGAAGGACAGCCAACACGAGTGCCATTGAAATAGATTCATTGAACATCGAGATGGCGATGACTGAATGTACAAATAGATAAAATAATTATACAAATTCTTTAACACTAGAAGGACATGTAAATTCGTTCATGAAATGAAGCAAAGATGCAAATCAGTCTTCAGAAAAAAAAATTGAAACAATTCAAATCGGGTGGAGCAGGTTCAGACCGCGGAAAATACTACACCGCCGAACCTTTCTTACCTATAAACCAGAACAAAAGAAAAGTATCAGACCCTATATATCAGCGGGCCAAGATTACGAGACCAGAACTCAGCTCTAAAAAACCAACTGGACAGCTTCGATGGACCACGAGGAATTTCATAACCATCGACAGGAACACCAGGTAACAGCAGACCCTGAACAAGGCTAGATCAACAGCAGTAGCGTTCGACCAGTGCTGCTATGTCGAATGGTGCGCGGACTCCCATCATATGCACTACATTAAGACCTTGGAACAATTGCTGGGGAAAGGATCCGTCTAACAGCTAATGAAGATGTACGGCCATGTTCTGGTCGGACTGGCCAGCATTGAGGAGGCGACCACCTGGTGGAGATAGGGCTTACCATTAACAACACCTTTCTCAGGGCATTCCCCAAACAGAAGGAAAGCGAAAAGATAATCATCGGGCACCTGATAATCACAGTGAGGGAGGAGGACATCATTGAAGCCTTGTGATCATGCTGCCGAATTGTCTCCTTGACTTATGAAGTGGTGTCCTGTGACGGATACATCTGGACCACCGGCAACAGGGAGACTTCCGTTCTTCTGAATGAAAGACGGACATTCCATCATCTCCTTGCCAAGCTGTGATCATCTCCAAAGAAGAGTCCACGCCTGGCTACATCACCTACGGCGTGCGCTCTCCCCAAAATTCTGGCAGTGCCTACATCAGCTGCGGGGGGGGGGGGGGGGGGGGGGGGGGGGGGGGGGGGGGGGGGGGGGGGGGGGGGGGGGGGGGGGGGGGGGGGGGGGGGGGGGGGGGGGGGGGGCGGGGGGGGGGGGGGGGGGGGGGGGGGGGGGGGGGGGGGGGGGGGGGGGGGGGGGGGGGGGGGGGGGGGGGGGGGGGGGGGGGGGGGGGGGGGGGGGGGGGGGGGGATTCTGACATCATCAAAACAACCTCCTTAACACCTTTCATCAGCCATGCCGCGTCTTCGCCCACGACGAATTGTTCCGTCCCTCCCCAGGACTCCTAATTCCGCGATGCTGCGAAATATTTAGAAAGTAGTTCGACTTTATGCTTACAAAATACCACTATGGTTACCGCACTCACTGGTGGAGTTAAAGACCCGTGTGCAGGAATGTAAGAAAACAATGTTCTAAAACTTGGGAGTGTGCATCTAAATGATAAACAGCGAAATTCTCATTATCCCTTTATTACTAGACTAGACAAATGACTCGTACCCAAGTGAATGTTTCTCGACCTGAACTGTTTTTAAAAAACATCAATAACACACGCAGAATATAAGGGGTTAATAATATTCGTTATAAAACAGGAAAAGTGTGGTGAAATAGTTAGCAGCAATTAATAGGCTATAGTTATATATTAATATATATACATATATATATAATTTGATCCTTTTTTGATTGTTGATTGTTATTCCTATGTAAGACCCTGTTGACTTACTGTAGGGTTGGTGACTTGTGGTGGTTGATGGCGCAGTCGTTTGGTCGAAATGGTATGGTTTTCACAGGGGAAATAACGAGAGGGAACACAGGATGGGGTTGAATCTAGGACTTCGCGAATAAGGACTAAAAATGTTGACGTCAAAATAAAGATCCAAAGTAGAGAGCAGTCAGCTGGTGGCAGGGACAGAGGGGAGGAAAAGCCAACGCCCAGCCCATGTGGGGCCCCCAGGGACTCTTTTATAGACGACCCCTGAAAACAAGGCAGGTTTTAGCAGGGGGGTCAGCAGATGTTTTGGGGGGGGTGGCCATCGACAGACGGCTGCTGTCTTCCACACACACACTCTCTCTCTCTCCATGTTTTCAGTGATAAGCATCCAAGTTTGTGTCATGGCCTCTACCTCTGTCCCGTGGGCTGTCTCCGATCACGCTCTGTGCTAACATCCAGCCCTGCCTCTGCTTCTTGTTGTCCGCGTGTGGGAAGAACACAAACACTCGCCTATAAAATATTTTTTTTTTTTTAAATCATGTAAAAAAAGGATAAAATATAAAATTATATAAAAAAATATATATATATATACTAACAATCTTATCTACCTTCTTTACAAAAAAAATTTTTTCTCTTATTATTAGTTTGAATAAAAGTGCATGGTTCTGTCTTTCTCTCTTTTCTCTAACTACTAAAAATTATACTATTAAATATATTCTCACTTCTATTATTCTATATACAAATTAGAGTATGTCTAAATGACGTGTAAAAGCCGACTGCAAAAGACGTTACGTTGTTAAATTTTATTGTTATTAATTATAAATATATATGGATGATGTATAAGAAGTAAAGGATTTTTTTATTCTCTCTCTCTCTATTAATTAATAACAATTTACAAATTTTATAATTTGAATTTAAATAATCAAAGAAATAAAGATAAATTTAAATACAAAACTATTTATTTTAATAATTAATTTAGATTTAGCTTGCTAATCTAATCAAATCTACTTGATATAAATTATCATTCTTATCAGTTTACTCTTTAAATTTTAAATATAGAATCACTATTATATTTTTATTATATAGTTTTTACACTATATATATATATATATAATAGTTATTGTTCTTTTGTGTGTATTGTAAAAGTCACTATAAATATAATTGGTGTGTCAGTTGTGGGTGAGTAAGAGAGAAATTTAATGATACTATATATATATATATACAAGGTGGGATCAATAAATAAGGTGAATTATAATTTATTTTAAAAAATAAGAACGATATTAAAAATTAGGACTTGATTTATTCAAAATAATCACCTTGGCTTTCTATATACATCGTCTCCATCGTTCTGGCAACTTGTAAATACCCTCTTTATAGGCACTCTTAGGAAGCGTGTGAAAAAAATCTTGCACCACTTTCTGGACATCTTCATCCGAGTCAAATCGCTTTCCCCTTTAACTCCTTCTTTAGTAGTCCAAAAAGAAATAGGCAGAGGGGGCTAGGTCTGGACTATATGCAGGATGTTCTAAAACTTCAAAACCTAATTTAATGATTGTAGATACAGTTTTACATGATGTATGCGGCCTTGCATTACCATGAAGGAAGAGAACACCTTTACTAAGCTTCCCTTTTCTTTTGTTTCTTATACCGGGCTTTAGCTTATTTACAAGAATGTCACAATTAAAGGTCGCTGTTCATACGTTGCCTTGAAGATAAAAAATTATGACAGATTGGTCCATCAACATCCCAAAAAATTGTTAACAAAACTTTACCGGCCGAACGTTGAGACCTGATTTTTTTTTTTGGTCTTGGAGAGTCGCCTCGTTTCCATTCCATAGATGCACGTTTTGTCGAATGATCATAATGATAACACCAACTCTCATCTCCAGTTACAATTTGGTCAAGGAAATGATCACCTTCCTCTTCATACCGCTTTAACAGAGCCTTTGAAACCCGAATACGGTTAAGTTTTTGGTCCAAATTAAGGAAATGTGGAATCCATCTGCAGCATATTTTTCTAAATTGCAATTGTTCTTCAATAATGGTGTGCACAGTTCCATAGCTTATATTCAAATTGTCGGCTATGGTAAAAATGGATATTTTTCTATCCTCCAAAATTAAGTTTTCAACCGCATTTATCGTGCTTGGCGTCGCTGTAACACTTGGTCGTCCAGGTCGCTCAATATCGGTACATGTAATTCGTCCATTTTTGAACTCGTTAACTCATTTATAAATGTTTTTTTTTTTTTAGACAAACAAGACTCACCATAGATATTTTTCATTCTTTGGCATATTTGAGATGTTTGAATACCTTCTGCATTCAAGAAACGAATAACTGCACGTTGTTCAAGCCTGGTGCAATCCTTCAAGGGAGCTTCCATTTTAGTTTATTTATAAGTCTCGCGCCGCGCGTGGGAAAAAAGAACAGAACACCTTAAATAGTCTCTCGATGTTATATTTTAATATTCTGTGGTTTAAATTTTTTTGCTTTTTTAATTTTTAAGAAATAAGATAATTCATCTTATTTATTGATCCCCCCTTGTATATATATATATATATTCATAACATATATATATATATACTAGCCGAATGTGACCCGGGCAACGCCCGGGTTTTACCCGATTAAATGCATTCATTCAAATACTATTCGTTACAATTATAAATTGGCGCCGTGGATGTCATTCTTGTATAATATATAAATGAGTTTTTAAAATTGTAAAAAATATATATATACATCGGTCGGGAATCGAACCCGGGCCGCCCGCCTGGCAGGCGAGCATTCTACCACTGAACCACCGATGGTTATGAGAAATGGCCATATTTGGGTATTTATTCCATTCACAAAGCAAACGGTGACAGAATTGATTAATAAAGAATTGATGACGGTCAATAGATAGTCTCAGTTTTTGACGTTTATTTTGACGGGAGAAGCGCCCTATGCTTCTATGGATATATATATATACATTTTATTAATCAACCAGGCGCGATATTGAAATATTTGAGCTTATTACAGAAGAGGAAACAAACAAAACAGAAAACAAATTAGAACTTAGAATAAATATGTACATATTTATGTGTTTATTATACAACGTGTGATCAATAATTTTCAGGAATGAGACTGGATCACGTAAAATATCCAAAATAATGAAATAATTCTATAAGGACCTTATAGATAAAACATTTATCAACACGTAGAAATAAAAATTGATCACATAGACGCACGCGCTCACGTTTTATCGAATTTATAAGCTCGAGTATATCAGAACATTTTCGAATTTCAGTATGGACTGTATTGATAAAAAGCGAGTCTGCATAGGGTTTTGCTTTAAATTAGGGAAAACAGCTTCCGAATCATTTAAAATCTTGAAGCAGGCTTTTAAAGAAGATGCCCTATCACAATCGAGGACATTTGAATGGTTTGCACGATTAAAAGCTGGTCGAATAAGCAAGAGAAAGCAAGGATGTTCAAATCGAAGCTTAAGTATCTTCTTATCACTTTATTTGATGTAAAGGGATTGGTACACTATGAATTCGTGCCAGAGTTTCAGACCATTAATCAACATTACTATCTTGATGTATTGCGACGTTTAAGAGAGCCTGTACGTCAGAAAAGACCCGAAAATGGCATCAGAAAAATTGGCTATTGCATCATGACAACGCACGGCCACATACAGCAGTCACTGTACAACTCTATTTGGCTAAACACGGAATTGCTTTACTACCCCAGCCACCCTATTCTCCTGAACTTGCTCCCAACGACTTTTTCCTTTACCCTAAAATTTAAAAAGTCTTAAAGGACCTCGATTTGACTCAATACCTGAAATAAAGGAGAATTTGAAGAATATTTTGAAAAGCCTGAAAGATGAGGATTTTCAGAGGTGTTTTGATATCTGGAAAAAAAAGATGAAACAAATGTATAGATAGTGACTGTCATTATATTGAGAAATCTATATATATATAAATGAATGTATGTGTGTGTGTGTCTGTTTGTCCTTTATGCCTGACCAAACCACTCATTGGAACGCCATGAAACTTTGGGAAGTTATTTAGTATAGTACTGGGAAGGTTTCTAGCAAATAAAATTTTTGAAATAACTTTTCGCCTAGAAATAATCAAGATAAATATTCTAATTTATCTGTTATAATTCAACAATCTGCTCTAAATATTATCATGATGATACGATGATTTTGTAATGTAGAAAATTAGGAAATACAAAATTCAGGATGACACGGCAATTTATTTGAGACAATAATAATGATACAATTCAAAGGCAAGATACTATTCCTTTAACTTCCAATTACCGAGGGAACCAATTAATATTGATTTTATTCAACTTATTGAGTATTTTTCAAGGGACCGGGGAAAAAATGTTCCCTTTATCGAGAGATTCGTTAAACAAACCTTTACTCGGGTAAAACCCGGGCGAAGCCGGGTACATCCATACAAGAATAATGATACAATTCCAAGGCAAGATACTATTCCTTTAACTTCCAATTACCGAGGGAACCAATTAATATTGATTTTATTCAACTTATCGAGTATTTTTCAAGGGACCGGGAAAAAAATGTTCACTTTATCGAGAGATTCGTTAGACAAACTTTTACTCGGGTAAAACCCGGGCGAAGCCGGGTACGTCCGCTAGTTTTAAATAAAACTTTATTATATTTTTGTATTTCTTTAAATATTTAGCATTCCTATAAATTATTGATCACACTATGTATATTTTGATATCTATATAAATAAAATATTAGTGTCCGCGAGTTTGCTTGATTCTTATAGAAATATTTAATACTAAGGTCACTCTGAAAGTTTTGCAACAAAAAACAACAACTTTGTTTTTTTACCTTTCGCTCTCTCAAAATAAATACCATTGTACTCAGTACATTTTCCATTCTTTAAACCAGGATTCAAGACTATTTTACCCCAGTTATCAGGGCTTCGAGTACCGCCAGAGAGCGCTCCATGGCAGCATCAGAACTCTTAAATTTGATCCCACGAACACATTCTTTGATTTTTGAACTAAATAAACGTCATAGAGTCAAGGCCATATGGTGGATGTCCAACCAAATTATTTTTATTTATTTTTTTAAAAACATAATATATTTGAAGCTTTGTGTGTTGCAGGCCTTGTCATGGTGAAGAAGAACGTCTCGGGTTCCAGTCTTTGGTCGACTTTCTTTCAAGTTCTTGATAACCTATGGTAAACATCTGTGTGTATCAATTGGCTGTTACTGTTTTTATTTATTTCAAGGCAATTTTATCAACATGACCAGTTATATAGAAAAATATATCCATCATTCGTTTCCCACATTTTAGAGAAATATTCACTTTATTGGAGGTTTTTCGTTTTCACACATTTATACTGAAAATTTCTCTTTAGTAAACAGATATATTCAAGTTTAATCTCCTGTTACTACATTATTGACAGTTTTTAGGGAGAAATGTTGAACCTTTGAAGTATTTCCTGGTACCAAGAAACTCCTTAGCTTCTTTTGATATTCTGTAAGCTTATGGAGTCCTCATTGGCTGCAAAGCTTCCTCACTTTCAAATTTTCCTCTTTTTAATATTTAATATATTCCTGCTCTAATATCTTATTTTCTGCCTCTGCTGAATATAATGCTACTAGAGCCGTTCAACGAAGAACGGAATAGTGATGAGCGATCTGCTCACGAACTGATGCAGAGAGCAAGGAGTGAGCGATCGGTAACTCCAATAGGAGAGAGAGAGAGAGGTAGTCTTCTGATCAGGACGATCTGATGACAAATTGATTCAATCAGAAATATATAAATATTCAAAGATATATATACTTTTATAACTCTTGAAACAAAAGCGCCGCATTGAGTTTCGAACTAAAGAACGATGAGATATAGCAGTTATTCTGCAATCTTACTAACGCACCACGATGACTTAGAACTAGTTATTTTTATCTCTATTCAAAGAGTATTTTCTGAGTATAAAATCTAGATTATTGATATGATTATGTATAATAGGCAGCGAAAGAAGTTTTAGCTTTTTCACCACCTTGGTTCACCACTGATGAGAAATACACTCTCTTTAAAAAATATATATTCATTACAGGATAAGAGCTGTAGAAAAATTTAATTATATATATTTTTGAAAAAAGTAGCGCTAAAAAATATGTTTATAATTTTCATCGATATATATTGCGCTAAGTTAATGATGATATTTTAAGTTTTAGCTTACTAATGAATTTTATTATCACGCTATCGCTCATTCATCTTCATTATCATTATCATTGCCAGTGAGTCACGTAAAAGTTCTTTCCAGTGAGTGAGCGGCTCTGATCCGATCCTTAGAAAGAAAGGTTCTGCCCAGCACTAATCTCGGTATAAAAGCTATAGCTTAATAAATTACAATGTATGAGTGAATAATGTATTCCTTACATTACTCACTCTTTTTTTTTTTGCAAATGTTAATAATAAACGCGCGCGCGCGCAATGGACAATTCACAAATTATTAAGTTTCATTTTATATTCTTTACCTGCATCCTAATTTTTATTTCAATAAAATATTCCAATATAATTCAGTAGAAGCTCCTTTTAGCGGACACCCCACTAGCGGACACCTTTCTACAAAGGACAGTTTTCATTTGCAAAATTACCATTTTAACAATTTAGCTACTCTCTGGTAAGAGGACACCTCTCCCTAAAGGACACTTTGGCTCTGCAATTAGGTATCCTTTACAGGGAGGTTCTATTGTATATATATTCAACAATAAATATACTTCAACAACAATTTATTTCTCCCATGTGCACCATTCGCTTCATGCCTACTCCAGACGCCCCAATATATAATAAAATATTTTCCATAAAATATTCCTTTTTATGTTAATAAAATAACAGATGAATCAATAAATATTTTATAAAACTATTTTAGTGGCGTATTATTCTTTTTAAAATAAAACAATTTCTACTGTCCTTACTGCGATGAAAAAATTAAAGGGAGGGCCTGGCTCATCAGTGGTGAACCCTCCCAGCGGTTTCGCCAGTTTAATCTACCATACCGCTGTTATATTGCATTTTTGGAACTTCCTTTTATAGGTGACCGTTGTAAGAATCTTGGAATGGGTATTTTAGAAGAACTATGGACATAAGCTTTTAGGACAGCAGAATTAAATATAATTATAAATATATAATATGCTTCGAGCAATCGCTCTTCCGCAAATATCAAATTGTGTCTTTTATTAGAACAATAATGTTATGATGTACTAGAGCGCCATCTGTTATCAATTTATAAAACTATTTTAGTGGCGTATTATTCTTTTTAAATAAAACAATTTCTACTGTCCTTACTGCGATGAAAAAATTAAAGGGAGGGTCTGGCTCATCAGTGGTGAACCCTCCCAGCGGTTTCGCCAGTTTAATCTACCATACCGCTGTTATATTGCATTTTTGGAACTTCCTTTTATAGGTGACCGTTGTAAGAATCTTGGAATGGGTATTTTAGAAGAACTATGGACATAAGCTTTTAGGACAGCAGAATTAAATATAATTATAAGCACTGATGAGCCAGGCCCTCCCTTTAATTTTTTCATCGCAGTAAGGACAGTAGAAATTGTTTTATTTTAAAAAGAATAATACGCCACTAAAATAAAAGACACAATTTGATATTTGCGGAAGAGCGATTGCTCGAAGCATATTATATATTTATAATTATATTTAATTCTGCTGTCCTAAAAGCTTATGTCCATAGTTCTTCTAAAATACCCATTCCAAGATTCTTACAACGGTCACCTATAAAAGGAAGTTCCAAAAATGCAATATAACAGCGGTATGGTAGATTAAACTGGCGAAACCGCTGGGAGGGTTCACCACTGATGAGCCAGGCCCTCCCTTTAATTTTTTCATCGCAGTAAGGACAGTAGAAATTGTTTTATTTTAAAAAGAATAATACGCCACTAAAATAGTTTTATAAATTGATAACAGATGGCGCTCTAGTACATCATAATAAATATTTTGCTTGCTATTTTCGGCTCATAACTTCAAAGTGGTATGACAAATAAATCTGAAAACACTTTATAGACCCAATACTCAAAAACCAAAATACTCACAACTATGTATTAAGATATGAAATAAAAATATTTAAAAATGTTTCATCGATAATACAGTGTATTTATGAAATAAATTCAAAATATTGTCAGTAGAAAATTTAATAATGAAATTTTAGGCTGACGTAGCATTTTTTTAAGGCACAAGCACAAACTGAAATTTATAAAATACTAGACGAATGACCCGACCCGGCTTCGCTCGAGAATTCCCCCCAAGTGCAATTTCCTTCATACTGAATGTACATCAATATTTTTTTTTTGCTTATCCCTAGTACACGTGGTACAGGCCATGATAATCATGGTGGGTAGTTAGCGACTGCTTTTACTGTAAGCGCACCACATGTCTACACATGTGAAAAGCAGTTCGACTTTGCACTTACAAATGCCAGAGCCCCGTTTGGTTACTTGCACTCGCTGGTGGGGTTGGACTTTTGCAAGAATCGGGGGCCATTGGAGCATTTTTTTAACAGAAAAAAGTGTCCAATGCGGGAATCGAACCCGGGTCCTAGTGGTCGAAAACCAAACGGTTTAACCAGCCTTCCGCCGATCCCCCCACATAGTAGAAGTGCCGTAGAATAGCGATACAGAAGTAACACATAAACCACAGGCAAAAAGTGTGTGTGAAGGCAAAAAATGTATTATATTAGTGTTTAGGTATTTGATTTAATTATTTTTTTGCAATCCATTTAGTTGTTTCAAAATCAATATAGTTTAAATAGATGGCAGCTTTTCCACCCAACCCCCGAGGTACCCACCCCAGCGCATTAACCCTTGAAATTGCCTGAGTCGAATGAGTGACTGCGATGAATCTTGACTGCGATGCCCATCTTCTCAGTAAGAATAAGAAAAATAGGTTTATAAAAAAAATTATCCAAAATACTGGCATGTGAATATTTTTCTGTAAAAAAAAAATAAAAGAGCTCATGGAAATTAGGCTACCATATGTGTTTGCTAATGACTGCGACTGCATTTTAAACAATTTTTTTAAAGAGATAAAAAAAAACAAAGGCCAGAACAAACATTAATAAAATACGAAAGCCATTATTTACACACAGTAGCGCTAATTTTGTAAAGTTTTTTTTTCAAATTGCATTGTGTGCACTTACCGTAACTTAGTAATATAAATTGCTCTCTCAATACTCAATACTTTTGTAAAAAAAAAGTAACACCCGTATAAAAAAAAATATTTCAAAAAAGTACGCAAGCAACTTGAAAAAAAGAAAAATGTAGAACGCTCATTGGTCGCTTAATTGGCCTGGGGTTATACTTCGCCTCGTATTTATTACGTGTAAAAAAAGTTCTTCAAATTTAAAAAAAAAAAAAGTTAAAAATACTAATCAAAATGTAGCCGAAAATTTTCCTCAGGTTAATAAAAAGCGACATGCAAAATTTGGTACCAATTGGTTCAGTAGATTTTGAGTTTATCGCGAAGCAGACAACAGGCATTGACTTTTATACGTATATAAAAGAAAGATAAGAGAAGCAATGACACAGAGTAATAAAATATATAAAAATCAAATTAATAATCTGTTAATAATAAATAAATACTTTGCTACATAGCTCCTTCCCTATTGAAGCTATGACCCACGGCTTGCAAATATTGTAGATATTGACATGGATCTGACGCGCTTCTGCCAAGGATTCCCTCAGAGTCTTGGAACTCTATCTCTAGTGGTTTTGCGTCTTTTCTCTTGCGGCGTGAAGAGCTGCCTTGTCGCCATATCGTCTATAGGGCATCGTCATCTCGAAAGTAAGTCTTGGCTTTGAACACGGCGGTGGAATCTTGGAGACAGTCTCTGAAAATGTAGATCACAGCACCCTTGGCTTCAAGTTCTTCTCGGCGATCTTCAGTTTGACTTCCCTAATCTACCCAGCATCTCCACCAAATGTCACGTAGAAAATTAGGAAAGACAAACTTCAGGTTGACGCAGCAATTTATTTAAGACACAAGCACCAACTGAAATGGATAAAATACAAGAGAAGCAATGAGGGAAGTTTACGTAGAGTAATAAAATATATAAACATCAAAATTAATAATCTGTTAATAAAATAATAAATACTTTACTACAATATTTATTATTTGCGTGAACATACAGCAGGATCCTTTTTAAGACTGAGCCTTTTAAAAATAGTCATTTTTTGTTGTCGATATAAAAATAATACAATTTGATAAATTAGTTGTTTTTATAAAGTTGTAACCTATATAGAAATGAATAAATAATGCAATACCACAACCAAGAAGAAATATTAAATTAAATAAGGCCTGTATGTTTCAGTTTAAGGTATATACAGTGAAAATATTATGGCGAAAAATTCTATACAGAACAAATATCTAGACCTTCAATTTTGTTAAATAGCGGTTATATTGTAAATGCGCCGAAATAAACCATATGCTTTATGCTATTTATTGATGTGTGCGTGAGGTAGTTTTTGATTCTTAATCTCGACGTATTTTAAAGACAACTATTTCAATATATATATATTTTTTTTCACAATAGATGGATATTCATTCTAAATAAATGTGAAATAATTTTGGATAGTTGTTTAAAATAGAATATGATAATGAGACATGCGCATTATACTATTTACAACAGATGAAAACATTAAGACGCGAATGTTTCTTTTTCACAAATAAATCACACTTCTACTGTCCTTACTGCGATGAAAAAATATTGGCAGGGCTTGGCTCATCAGCTAGGAGGGTTTACCACTGATGAGCCAAGCCCTCCCAATATTTTTTTCATCGAAGTAAGGATGGTAGAAGTGTGATTTATTTGTGAAAAGAAACATTCGCGTCTTAATGTTTTCATCTGTTGTGTATAGATGGCGCGTTATTGGTTTGTATTAATTTATGCCTAACTTGTCCTTATTGTTTGCGGAAGAGCATTGCTCAATGCAAATATTTAAAAGTAATTCTACCGTCCTAAAAGCCTATGTCCATAGTTTGCTTAAATACCATTTCTAAGATTCTACCTTTCAGTGTAGCATATAAAAGCAGAATGATCCAATACAGTAATAGAGCTCTAAAGAAGTGGCCTGGTAGATTAAACTGGCGAAACCGCTGGGAGGGCTCACCACTGATGAGCCAAGCCCTCCCAATATTTTTTCATCGCAGTAAGAACAGTAGATGTGATTTATATGGGAAAAGAAACATTCGCGTCTTAATGTATTCATCTGTTGTGTATAGATGGCGCGTTATTGCTTTGTTTTATACTATTTATTGATGAGTGCGTAGGGTTGTTTTTAGTTCTTAATATCGACGCATTTCTCTCTCTCAAACACAAATGTCTAAATATCTATCGTAATAGATTGATCTTCATTTGAAATAAAGGTGAAATAGTTGTAGATAATAAATTATTTAAAAATATAATATGAGAATTTCGAGATATATGTTTTCCACATAATTGCAAACTTTCTATTAAAATGTATATGCTGCCAATAAAAAGAAAATAGGCAATTAACAATTTTGTAAGAAGCATTTAGAATAGACATTTGCACTTTGCAAAGTCCAAAAAATTATCCACATGTGAAAAATAGTACAAAAGTGAAATTGTACTGATATCAGTGGATAAATTAAGATAAAGGCATCTCATGATCGTGAAACTAAAAGTTGCTGATGGCTTGCGCCATCTATCGGAATAATTTTATTGGAATAATCGAATGAATCGGCCAACAGCCCGAAATGCGTACGTGGTTAGCTTTTTTTGATTAAGCAAGAAAAGGTATTTGACCAATTCTGGAATAATTCAACGATTATTTGTTATTTATTCCGATAGATAGAAGCAACTGGACCGAAAATAGAGCCATTATACCGGAAAATCAAGCGGGTTTCAGAAAAGAACATTCATGCCAGGATCATATTTTTACTTTAGTCTCACTAATCCAATTAACACTTAGACGTAAAAGACGAAAGTTCTACGCTTTCTTTATCGATCTTAAAAAGGCCTTTGATACGGTGCCCCAAGCTCTCCTATGGAAAAAAACTGTTAGACATTGGATTGAATTTCCGATTTATAAATCTAATTAAGAATTACTACGAAAACATGACAGCTGCGGTGAGATGGAACAATTTATCAAAATAAAATCCGGAGTGTTACAGGGTGAGCCACTATCTCCATACTTATTCATACTTTTTATTAACGACCTGATTAGTACTTTTGACTGCTCTGATATACCTGGTATTTATCTGCCAAAGCATGGAAATATCCATTTGTTACTATATGCAGATGATATTGTACTGATAGGCGAATCTAAGAACAATTTGCAGTTAAAAAATTAATATGATACGAAAATATTTTGAGGAAAATATGCTAACGCTGAACGAAAACAAATAAAAAATAATGGTATTTCGCAATGGTGGGAAGCGGTTAAAATCAGATAATTGGTATTGGGGACAACAAACACTGAATGTCACGGAAAGATACATGTATCTAGGATATCCACTCACCTCAACAAACTCTTTTAAGCAAGCCGCATTATACTATAAGGTTAAAGCTCTCGCTGCCAGTGGTGCGGTATGGCCTATTCTGACCAGGTCGAAGATGAACTCTTTTAAATCCTCTATGAAACCTCTTGACGCGATGGTTCTATCAACCCTGCTATACGCGGCACCTGTTTGGGCAAATGAGCATACATTAATTGTTGATCAAATTCAGGACTCATTTATGCGTAGATATCTAAATTTACCAAGATACACCCCCGGATATATGCTCAGGATAGAATTGGGAAGAGTGTCACTCAGCGTTACAGTCTTGAAACTTACCTTAAAGTTCTGGTTGAGAATGCTGGGAATGGGTGAAACTAGATTGCCGCTGCTCTGCTTGTCCCAGCTGTGGGAAATCTCAAACGCAACGAAAAAATATATAGGTTTCACAGGAAGTATAGTTAATATTTTAAACACCGCCGGATTTCAATGGCTGAATTTCTGCACAGACTATAGAACATTACAAAGAGAAATTCCTTACATAATCAGGACTGCAATAGATCAATCTCTGCAAAAGGATCACACAAGAATAATAAATTCAAAACTATACCCCCACTATAAAAACATTTGCTCAACTCCGTTACCGGAACACTATCTGTCCAGCGATTTCCCGCTCCGGGTCAAACGGTGTATTGCCGGACTGAGAATCCTCTCGATGCTCTTTACTGATGATCGCCCCAGAATATTTGAAACAGACGGATGGACATGCGAGATTTGCGGGACAAGAACGGAGCCGGGGCTACATCACCATATACTCTCATGTATGGGGCTGAAAGACGAACGAGAAGTGCTCCTCAGTGAAATAGGCCTTGAGGGACTCTCTTTGGAGCTCCTGTTGAATGAGGTGGTGAGAAACAGAGCTGGAGCGTTTGCGTTGTTCAAATTTTGGAAGACGGCTGAAGAGAAAAGAAAGCTATACACATAATATAATTGATGTAAATAATTATATGTAAATAATCTTTGTCAGGACTAGAATGACGAATCCTGTATGGGACTTTGATTCCAGTAAAAGGCTTGTTGCTGCTGTTGTATATAGTCACAGTGTAGAAAATACTATACTATACCTACTACATATAGGTTTCTCTCTGTATTCTTAGTTCTCTTCTCTTCAATTACTCTGTAAACTGGCGAATCCTTTATAGGACGAGGGGTCCTCAATAAAGGCTTTGTTGTTGTATTCCGATAGATAGCGCACCATCAGTAGATGTCCTAATTATTCAAATGTTTAATATATTGTTACGTGTAAGGCCTCTAAACGGTTTCAACCTCCGCCTATAGATGGCGCTTTCGCCGGATTCCCTTGCTGGCCGATGTGGGAGTCGCCGACTGCTGTGGTCCCGTTTTCTGGGGAGTTTGGATGTAAATATGCTTTTGTGTTGGCCCCAGGATGTAGTATAATGTAAATACACGTTGTCTGTTGTTTTATTTAGATTTAATGTTAGTAAGAGATGACAATAAAAGAAGTGTGCTTCAAGTCTGTGTGCCGTCTCCTGTCGTTACTATCGCCACTGCCATCGTCACCGGGCTACTACTGCTGCTGCTACAACTCTTCTGGTAAGTCTCTCGTGTCCCCCCACCAGTGGTAAGGCCGAGAGATACTGCCAGAGGAAAGGGAGTTTCCACAGGAGAAAGAGGTGGACCTCCGGGCGTCATTGGGTGGCCTGCGGGGAGAAGCCGCAGGGAAGAGCAACCGGAGCCCGGGTGGGTGAACCACGAAGAGAAGAAGCGTGTGTCGCAAAGAACCAGAGGGGAAACACGCGACAACTGGTGTCAGAAGTGGGATTCTTCCTCGTGGAGGCCACCAGGGGGCTTTTTTATTAAAAGGTTTTTTTTTTGGTTGGTTGCTGACAAAGGCCCATTGACGTGAGAGGCCAAGGAATGGTTTCTGAGCAGGACTCGCTGGCCGAAATCGACCGGAAGCTGCAGGAACACCGGGAGAAGTGGGACGGAATAAAGCTCCGAACGGAGGAGAAATGGCTTCTGAAAGAAAAGGAGAGAGAGGAGAAATGGCTTCTGAAGGAAAAGGAGAGAGAGGAGAAAATGGCCTCAGAAAATCTTTTGAAGCAGTTCATGGGCCTTATGATGCAAGAAAGGAAGCGTGAAAAGGAGGAGGAAGAACGGAGACGAGAACAAGAAAAGGAAGAGAAGCTGAAGCGAAGAGAAGAAAAAGAGGAGAAGCTGAAGCGTGAAAAGGAGGAGGAAGAGCGGAGACGAGAACAAGAAAAGGAAGAGAAGCTGAAGCGAAGAGAGGAAAAAGAGGAGAAATGGGCCAAAATGCTGTCGGGGATAAGGGTGGAGCTCAGGGGGGAACTGGCTGCCCTGGACAGCAAGATGGGAGAGATAAATATCGCTTTGGAGAGCGAAGTAGATGAGAGCGAGGGCCGGGCAGAGTCCCGAGGACTGGAAGTCGAGCCGGGAAACATGGGGGAATTGCGTGGAGTGGAGGGCCTGATTGAGGAGCCTCCTGGACAGACCTTGAATCTGCGTCACGCGGACCCGCGAATAAAGCGGCCCCACTGGAGAAACGGTGCCACGAGAGAAGCGGCTACGGCGAGAGAAGCAGTGCCCTCGGGAGAAGCGGTGCCCGGGAGAAAAAACGGCTACGGCGAGAGAAGCAGTGCCCTCGGGAGAAGCGGTGCCAGCGAGAGAGGCGGCTACGGCGAGAGAAGCAGTGCCCTCGGGAGAAGCGGTGCCCGGGAGAAAAACGGCTACGGCGAGAGAAGCGGCACCGGCGAAAGGAGTGGTCTCGGCGAGAGGAATGGTCCCAGCGAGAGAAGCAGTACCGGCGAAAGGAGAGGTCCCGGCAAGGGGAGTGGTCCCGCCGAAAGGAATGGTCCCAGCGAGAGAAGTGGTCTCGGCGAGAGGAATGGTCCCGGCGAGAAGAGTGGTCCCGGCAAGAGAAACGGTGCCAGCGGGAAAAGCGGTACCGGCGAGAGGAGACCCGGCGGGATGAATGGTACTGGCGAGAGAGGTGGTCTCGGCGAGAAAGGTGGTACCAGCATAAAAGGCGGTGCCGGCATGAGAAGCACCTCCGGCACGAAAGGCGGTACCGCTATAAGAAGCGGAGTCGGCATAAGAGGCTGAGCCGGCATGAGAGGTGCCTCCGGCGTGAGAGGCGGTTCCGGCGTGAGAAGCGGCTCCGGCGAGAGGGACGGCTCCGGCGAGAGGAGCGGCTCCAGCGAGAAAGATTGGCTCCTGCGAGGGGCGGCACCAGCGGGGCGACGGAAGCGATGAGGCCGGATCGGGACGATCCGCCTTGAGGGGGAGGCAGTGTTACGTGTAAGGCCTCTAAACGGTTTCAACCTCCGCCTATAGATGGCGCTTTCGCCGGATTCCCTTGCTGGCCGATGTGGGAGTCGCCGACTGCTGTGGTCCCGTTTTCTGGGGAGTTTGGATGTAAATATGCTTTTGTGTTGGCCCCAGGATGTAGTATAATGTAAATACACGTTGTCTGTTGTTTTATTTAGATTTAATGTTAGTAAGAGATGACAATAAAAGAAGTGTGCTTCAAGTCTGTGTGCCGTCTCCTGTCGTTACTATCGCCACTGCCATCGTCACTGGGCTACTACTGCTGCTGCTACAACTCTTCTGGTAAGTCTCTCGTGTCCCCCCACCAGTGGTAAGGCCGAGAGATACTGCCAGAGGAAAGGGAGTTTCCACAGGAGAAAGAGGTGGAACTCCGGGCGTCATTGGGTGGCCTGCGGGGAGAAGCCGCAGGGAAGAGCAACCGGAGCCCGGGTGGGTGAACCACGAAGAGAAGAAGCGTGTGTCGCAAAGAACCAGAGGGGAAACACGCGACAATATTTTATCACTCCGGCCGTACTCATTGCTGACAGAGTCAGTGACGAGATGTGAACTGTCTGGAACCTTTTGGAATAAAAGGAGAATGTCATGGGCAATTAATGAACAGGAAACTACAACTGGTTCAATTTTTTAGAAAAAAAAAACTTTTAAACTATGTTTCAAACATATTGTCGCTTATTTACCCTCTGTTCTTTGCGACAACGCGCTTCTTCCGTTCGTGGTTCACCTACTCGGGCTCCGGTTGCTCTTCCTTGCGGCCTTTCCCGCACGCCACCCAAAGACTTCCTGAGTTCCACCTCTCCCGTGGAAACTCCCTTCCTCTGGCAGTATCTCTTGGCCTTACCACTGGTGGGGGGACACGAGAGACTTACCAGAGGAGTAGTAGCAGCTGCAGTAGCCCGGTGACGATGGCAGTGGCGATAATAACGACAGGAGGCGACACGGAGACCAGAAGCACACTTGTTTTATTGTAATCTATTACTAACATTAAATCTAAATAAAACAACATACAATGGGTATTTACATGACCCTACATCCTGGGGCCAACACAAAAGCATATTTACATCCAAACTCCCCAGGAAACGGGACCACAGCAGTCGGCGACTCCCTCATCAGCCAGCAAGGGAATCCGGCGAAAGCGCCATCTGTTGGCGGAGGTTTTAACCGTTTAGAGGCCTTACACGTAACAATATCTTGGCCTTGTCTTAATGAAGGCTTTGATTCATTTTTAATTTGTCCTCCATGTCGTAAGTTGACACTTGACTAATGACTAAAGAATCTTGATGATAAATAAATTGAATTACTCCATTCATTCATAATATAACCCAATATTAAAATCTATATATTTATTTGTTATTAATAATATTTTGGTAAAAGTTTGCTTTTCTCTTCTATTCCTGAATCATGATCATTTAACATGATCATTTGACGCACATGTGCGTATGTGCATATCAATATGCCTATAATAATAATTATTCATTATAAATATACGCAAATCACTAGACAAGATATTGTAATATTTATTTGGAACTTCGTTATATTGGAGATACACTACAATTTAAATATAAACGGAGTGATTCCAGACGTATACACTCTTAGCATAACGAACCCTAGATTATGTAATCAGTACAATCAAAACCACACCCATATAAACGCTAGCACACACAAACGCAAACGCATACACACACTGAGTCCTGAATCCCCCATTAAATTTGTATCCTCCCTCTTTCTTTTTATATTTAAATCTGTCTAATCCCAGGTTGAAGAGATTGTAAAGGTGGTAAAATAGCAGGAACGACACCACCGCCAGGTTTATTTTTGACAAGACCCGGCCTGGTACCAATCTCTTTCCATCCCGTTTAGACCATTAGGGTTTCCTCTAGATCAAAACAGAAATATATTGACTCTAATTTGCACTAACAACTTTTATATATATCATAAAAATTTGTTTTCAAAAATATTCATTTAAAATTAAAATTTCTTTCTGATTACCTCTTTTACTAGTTTAATAAAATGTTAACATAGTTCTTTATTCTATTCTTTTTCTTATCTTACTATCTTTTTTCCTTATGCTCCGCTTATATGATGCGTAACTGCGAAGCTTTAGCGTGAGCACTTGTGTATATCCCTAAATTGTTAAAATATATTAAAAACATTTTGATGCCTTGAAATATAATCCTTATCTACTTTCCCTTTAACACTCTTTACCTATTCTTATACTATTTTTATTTCATATAAAATATATGCAAAATTAATGATATAACACTACTTAAATAAAAATTCTATATACAGTAACGAGCGTCATCAATTCTTCATCTCTTAATCATTCACCTCTGTCACCGTTTGCTTTTTTTTTTTTGGAATGGCGCCCTCCTATTGGTTGGCTACGATCACGCCACCTTTGCCCTAGAAAATTAGGAAAGACAAAATTCAGGATGACACAGCAATTTATTTGAGACAAGAATAATGATACAATTCCAAGGCAAAGATACTATTCCTTTAACTTCCAATTACCGAGGGAACCAATTAATATTGATTTTATTCAACTTATCGAGTATTTTTTCAAGGGACCGGGAAAAAATGTTCACTTTATCGAGGGATTCAAATTTACGAGTTTCAAATTATCAAAATATATCTTTTTTTTAATAAGTTTATAGAGAATTGTTTTAACAAATGTTCGTTAGACAAACCTTTACTCGGGTAAAACCCGGGCGAAGCCGGGTACATCCGCTAGTATTTTTATAATGATTAAAATTAAATAAATATCTGTTATATATTAAGGAAATTTCAAATATATATAGGGTTTTAATTGGATAGAGATAAATCTCTTTTTTAGTTAATTGAATGAAAATAATTAAAATGAAAATTAATTTTTGACTAGATAATATGTGTATTTATTATATTTTCAGAAATCTCGGTTGTGCTAAGTATTTTTGTCTTCCGTCACTTTATAATGTGATTAAGATCTTTGGTTGATTGCTTCCTCTCTCTCTTTAAATGGTACGTTTATATGTTTAAAAGCCAAAAGAAATGTAATGTGCTTAAGCGCGGATTGATTTTTATTTTTTCTTCAAATATTTTTATCAACATTTGATATGTTTGATTTTGGCCGATCCGGGCCCTTGGACCCCAATTGGTTTGTGGCACTTGTTTTATATGACTATTTCATAAATACTGTAACGCGAGAAACCTAATATGTTTATCAATTTCATTTTAATGAAATACACCGTATATTTCGTAACCTATTTGGTTAAAACGTAGAATAGATTTATTGTGTTGTGTGTGTGCACCAGAGGTATTTAAACTTTCTCTTTAATGAAATATCTTTTAAAAAAACTCTCATATAACTGATTATCCGTAAGATAGAATCCTCTGATGTATAAGTTGCAGTAACACATGAAAACTCCGAGGATAAGTTTCTTTATTTCATAAATGATATCTCGAGCTTTCGGGTATCGTAGACCCTTCGACAGGAGTGTATAAGACGAAATGAATCACCGTTTATAGCTATTATTTATATATGGTATATTATTTACATATTTTAAAATGTGCAAAAATTGTGTTTTAATTAACATGAATATTTTATGCCTGAGTTATATTTTATATATACAAAACAAGTGAGAAATACACTATTGCTTATCTGGAATGTAGTTTTATGTATCAGGGTTGTGTATCAAACTATTGTATACTTCTGGGATATCTATATGTCTATTAATGCTCTGGTATTTCGTGGATATTATGGCTTCAAGAATTAGTCTTTTATGCTTGCTATTTATGTTGGTGTAGTAGGTTTTTGGTTTGGCTAAGTTAAAAGTATGGCCTGTTGTTTCAATGTGTTGAAAAATAAGTGATCTATTGTCTTTGTTTTTTATATTTCTATTGTGTTCATTAATTCTGTCCTAACCTGCCTGTTTCTCCCACGTATATACTATTGCAATGGTTACATTTAACGGAATAGATGGCTTGTCTGTTGTATATTGGTAGGTTAGGGCTATTGTTTTTGGTGTTGGGGTTTCTAACTATAGAACCGATGTTTGGGGTATTTTCATAAAAAATTCTGATTCCGTGTTTTTAAGTTCTCGGGCTATTTTGATGTTGTTGGGGGAATATGGTATGACGCATGTTGATCTGTATGTCTGGTTATTGTTGATTGTGGAAGGGTTATAAAAATGTCTTAATATAAAATTTTTTGGGTATCCTGCTATGAGAAGGTTTTGCATTATATTTTGAGTTTCTATCGTTTTGGATGTTTGATTAGAACAATGGGTATAGATCCTTTTTGTGAGAGTTTTTATGGTATTTATTTTATGGTTTAAATGGCAATATGAGGAGTAGTGTATGTAATTGGGCTGGAAAGTGGGCTTATAATAAACTGTTGTGTTGAACATCTGGTTTTGCCTGGTGATGAAAATATCCAAGAAAGGCAATGTGCCATTGGCCTCCTTTTCTAGGGTGAAGTCTATCTCTCTGTGTAGGCCTTTTAATTTGGTCAAAATACTATCTATTGCTTCTGTATGGCATAAACAGAATATGTCATCTATGTACCTGCCCCATATTTGAATTTCTGTCGGAAAGTGATTAGTAATCTGCCGGTCTATGTGTTGCATTACTATTTCTCCTAAAGGAGATGATAGTGGGCTTGCCTCCGATCGCCGCCATAATACCTTTTTGGCGTAAAGTTGTAAGTGAAAAACATTCAAATGTCGAAATTCAAATTTAAAAATGGTCGAACTATCGGAAGTGTCGTACTATCGATATGTCGAATTACGGTTTGTTATTTGATAGGCCGGAGGTCGGGACATCAGAACATGGTAGAATTATCGCCGAGTGTCGAATTGGGGTGTGTCGAATTAACGAGGTTATACTGGCCTACTCATTAAATGAACCTTAAATATAAATGTTTTAATAATATTTTTCTCTTCAAAAAAGTAAACCAAATTGATTCATTTGAAACAATACAAAAAAAAAAAGTTATTTTACCATTGCCAATCTCCATTTATAAATATAAAATATTAGTATAAATATAAAGTAAAACCCTGCTAATATGAACCCTGGATATAATGAACCTTCCCTTATAATGAACCCACAACAATTCCCGATTCCATTCCATTGAAAATACCATCGTTATAACAAACTTTGCAATTTTTAAAATAACGAACTATCCCTATAACGAACCTATTTTCGGTCCCAAAATGATAAAATCTATTAAAAATGCTAGGATTATAACGAACTTAGAATTGTGATTTAAATTTTTTTTTAAATAACAAAATTTTGAGCATGTTTCAGCTCACGGATCGCGATTTCAAAAAAAAAAAAATGTTCCATTCTATTTTTGCTGTATGTTGTATAAATTTTTACACATTATACTTTTATTTAATAGAATATCTTTGCTTTCGACAATTTTGAAATGAAAAAAAATATAAATGGCTTCCAAAATAAGGAAAAGAAACAAAGAATGACGTTCTATAAAGAAGTGTTCTATATCAAGTTTAACCTAGGCTAAAAAATAATTCCAAATAATTTTAAAACCAGAAATGGTTTGAATAGCAGGTTAAAAACAAAATTTAATATATACTTCAGAAGAATATGTGGAAACCGGAATTGAAAAAAAAAAAAACAAACAATGCCCGTGTCTCATGGGCTACAAACAAATCGACTTATAAATTCTCAAAAACTACCAGTACAGTTCTATTTTTAGAACAGAATCCTTGTTAGGTATATGACTCATTCAGGGTTCACGGATATTCCCCCTGGCCGGCCGTTTTACTACCGATTTTGTCTTTGCAAATTGGCGTTTTTTATTCGCAATTTTACCGATCGTGCTATCGTATCAACATGTTTCGTGTCCGATTTTTCTGAATCAGATACTTTTGATTCATCTTCAATTGATTCAGAATACACAGAGCTTTATTCCTTTGATGGAAATAACAATATTTTAAGGCAATTCAGATTTTCAAATTTTACTTTTCACTTTCAAACAAAAAGGTATTAGAAGCATTTTCAACTAAATTTAGTTGAACTATATTATTTGAGAAAAATGTTCTAAAATACTCTTATACCTTTTAAATATATAATTAATAAAGTTTTGCCTAGGGAATTCGGCTTAATTTTCAAATTATACATAGAGGTTTATATATAAACATGTATGCTAATGATAAGAAGAACCTATTATCAAATGTCTTCTTTTGATATTCAGAATTACTGTAAAGAAATAGGTCAATTTAGGGAATTAAAACAAAGTGACCATTATTAAGTGGCTGCCGTTCCTGCCTGTATGGCTGTTTTTTTAATTATACAGTCTAAAAATTTAGAAAAGTAAAAAAAAAAAAGGCCAAACCGTGGCTATAATGAACCGTGGCTATAGTGAACCAAAAGCTCTGTCCCATTGGGGTTCACTATAGAGGGGTTTTACTGTATTTATTTTTTCCAATAAGAAATATGCTACTGCCCTTATGTCAATGAGAAAAACATTGGGAAGGCCTGGCTTAGTAATGGGGAACCTTCTCAACTGGAAAGGTTCACAACTAATGAGCAAGCTCTTCCTATGCATTGCAGTAAGAAATTGTTTACTTGAAATAAATATTTGTATCAAATAGTTTATATTGCTAAAAACAAAAGGCTTTGTGATTAGCTAATCTACAAGCTGATTCAGATAATTAGAAGTTTGGATATCTCACAGGGATGTGGTCCAGTTACTACCAACTTCCTCTTGAATCCACCCACACTGCATCCTATGTTTATCCTAGTTTATACAACAAATTAAACTATTTTATATTTTTTTGTTTTGTTTAAGATACTTCCTATTTTTCCTACTGTATTGGGAAAATATTGGAAGGGCCTGGGTCATCAGAGGTGAACCCTCCCAGTAGTTTTGCCACTTTAATCAACCATACTGATATGCTATTGTATTGGGCTCTATTCAGCTTATATATCTGGTACTTGAAACTAATTCTTTGTTTTAGTTTCCCTTTAGTGTAGAACACCCTATCCAACTTTTTAAAGCCATTTATTCAAGTGTTACCCAGTGTCCCGGTCTCAAACTTGGGTCTCTTTAAAGACCTTACTAGGGTTTTTAATAAAATATTGATTTATATCTCTTACACTTCATGTCAACAGCATACAGATTTCTGTTTGATTTTCATTTCTCTTATGGGCCACATTTGGATATTTAAAACAATGAAGATAAAGTTACAAGGGAAAAATAACAGATGTTCTTTCTCTCTCTACACTAGCCTCTCACAAGAGGGAGCACCTCTAAGCAATTTTTTTTTTGCCTTAATATGTCTTTCCCATTCCTAAAATGTACATTTTGTTTTGTATTGAATGAACTTGTATAACCTAAGCTATAATGAACCTAATTTACTGCTTCCACTTTCATTGTTAAAAAAATACTTTGCCAACATGGTTTAAAAAATGCTCAAGGTTGTCTGTCTTATCGTTACTTCTAAGCAGGTCACGACTGGTTCTTATCTTCCATCCATCGTCCTGCCAGGAAAAAGCAACTGTGTAAAAAAACAACAAAAACAGTTATTTCTCACTCTCTATCTTGAGACCTTCTTTTTACTCCATTTTTAGAATCTCCTCTCTTATAGCCCAGCCCCTACACCACACTGATTGGAAATATTTATATCCCCCCCCCCCTCCATGTTCAAATATTCCCCTATTTACATGAGTTACCTTCACAATACTAGAATTAAACCCATAACATTTTGTTTCCTTATTTCTATAAAACTGGATGAGCATCCAAAACCTTTCCTTGCGGCCCAAATAGGCTAGAATGTGAAATGCCTTTTTGGCTTGAGAACTCGTCCAGTTTTATCAAAATAAAGAAACAAATCACTACAAGTTTAATACTTTGAGTGCTTAGTGCATATTTTGCTTAGTCATATTTTTTTCCAAAAATGATCAAAATTTCAATTTGTTTTAAAATTTATTTATTTTTATTTAATTAATGATTTAATATACATGAGAAAAATAAGTAATTCATCTTAATTATTGATAATAAATATATAGATTATTACATTTATTATGTACAAATTTGGCAATTTTAATGATTTAAATGCAGGTTATAAATATACAGTAGAACCTCCATGAGAGGACACTCCTGCTACAGGACACCTCTCTAAAAAGGACAGTTTTCAATTGTAAAATTACCATTTTTACTATTTTGATACTCTCCGGTAAGAGGACACCTCTCCCTAAAGACACTCTGGCTCTGCAATTAGGGGTCCTTTACAGGGAGATTTTGCTGTTTATAAAAATATATGCAAAAATTTTAAATAATTAAAATAAAAATTATTTTAAAAAATCAAATATATAATATGCTTAAATTGGACTGTTATACAGGATTTTCAAAATTTTGCTTCATATGATATTCCCTGGAGCATGGCTTGACATACAATGTTGGCTTATTAGGGCAATCTGGGCAGTAAAATGTTGTTTGCTTGCTTTTGCAAGTACCTTTTCCCTCATTTTTATATTTACTAGGAAGGCATATAACATAATTAGGTTGGAATTTTTTATCTTCAAATTGATCAGAGAAGTGATGCTCAGTTTGAACCAGCAAGCTTCTTTCCACTTTCTTGTGAAAGGTTGTACTTCCATTAATGACTTCTTGTCCGAATTCTTTTCAACTAAAAAAAAAAAAAAGAGGGAAAATGCTACCAGTCTTTCTCAAGCCAACCCAGCCAGTGAACTAGCTGGGTGGAAATGAGTCAGGAGTGTCATATATTAATATGGGGCGACAACCATTGACTAAATCTTTGAAGCAACTATTGTCCCTTCTTGCACCCAAAGGGTTAATTATTGTGTTTGAATAACATCAGCAATTTGTGTTTATTTACTGAGTTACCTTGTTCTATTTTATACTATGGTGCTTACACCCATTCAAAAACACACACACATATGCAAGCATGTGATGAACTATAGAATATATCATTATATACAATATCTTGTTAATTTGACACCCTATAATTCGACACTTGTGATAATTCTCTCTCGACCATGCTTTCATGTCTTGACCTGCAGAATATCAAATAACGAATGTTAATTCGACCAAACGATAATTCAAAACTATAGATAATTCGACTGATTTTCAAAATCAAATTTTGATATATTTGATAATTCTTACTTAAATACAAATTTATTGCTGAAAATTCAATACTTTGGTATGGTGGACACAGGGGCTATAGTTAGTGTATGTGCACCTTGCTTAAAAGTCTTAAAATGCGCTGCAAAATCGGCGCCAATTATAGACTATTTAGGCCTAACTTTATCAGCCACTAATCACTGATATAAACATAGGTGTCTTAAAGCCCTTTACTTAGCTATTTCTTTATTTAAAAATTTATTTGTCTTAACATCGCATTTATTCACTTATATTATAATACTATTTGTAATTTTTCCTTTGTTTTCATATATATTAATGCAATTTTATCCATCATTTAAAGGTAATCATCAAACATTCTTAAAATAAATTTAAAAAGTACCAATATGTTTTTAATTCACATTAAAAATTAATATAAATTACAATATGGCAATTATATTACAATATTACAATAGTAATATAGGCTATCCTAGAAAAATTTCCACTAGCAGTGAATGTTGTGATGAAATCTAACTTTAATTCAACCGAAAACTCTAATCCTTCGGGGTGTCGAGTTAAAAAGGTTAGACTGTACTACTCTGATCAAAAAGTTTTGACACTTTGCTCATTAGTTAAAAAAAACTTTATTATTCTACCAAATTCAAATTGTCCCCTTCAAAGTAGTCCCCGTTGGCCGCGATACACTTCAGCCACCTTTTTTTCCAGTTGGCAAAACACCTCTGGTAGTCTGTTTTCGGGATCACCTTCATGGCCTTCTTCGATTCCACTTTAATCTCTTCTATGCTCTGAAATTTCCGACTCTTTTTGAGCTTTCCAAAAAGGAAGAAGTCGCAGAGGGCCAAATCAGGACTGTAGGGGGGTTGGGGGAACACAGAGGTTGAGTGGTCCTGCAGGAACTTCGAGATTTTGAGGGCTGTGTGCGCCGGCGCGTTATCGTGGTGGAGGATCCACGACTTGCTCCTCCACAGCTCCGGCCGTTTCTGCCTGATCGCTTCCCTCAATCGCCTCAAAACTCCCAGGTAGGAGTCAGCAGTTATTGTAGAGCCTTGTTGTTGAAATTCATGATGAACGATGCCCTGGTAATCTAAGAATACCGTCAACATGACCTTGACTTTGCTGGGAGCCTTCCTCACTTTCTCTGGTCTTGGCTCATTTTTGAAGCGCCACTCCAATGCCTGTTGAGTAGTTTCCGAATCAAAGCCCTAAATCCATGTTTGGTCTCCAGTAATGACCCTCTTCAGCAATTCGGGGTCGTTGGTTATCGCTTCAAGATTGAAACTGGCCGTTTCTTTCCGGGCGTTCTTTTGATCAAAAGTTAAATCTTTGGGAACGAGAACGGCGTTGAGTCTTCTCACTCCCAAAATGTCCTTCATTATCGATTGAGTCGACCCGAATGATATCCCTGCTTCTTCGGCGACCTCCCTGACAGTTATTCGTCGGTCTTCACACACCAGTTCCAACACCTTGTCCACTTTTTCAGGCGTGGTTGATGTGGACGGTCTCCCGGAACGCTCGTTGTCGGCGGTCTCTTCCCGACCCTCCTTGAAGCGCTTGTACCACTCGAAAACTCATCTTCGGCTCATGACGGCATCCCCGTAGGCTGTTTGCAACATCCAAAAAAATTTGGCACCCTTGAATCCGTTTTTTCACACAGAACTTAATGCAAATTCGTTGATCCTCCATTTCGGTGACTAACGAAATCGAAGCACAGGCAAAATAGCTTCACTTTGAACAGGCGCTGCTCGTGCTGTTGTGGCGCATTATTTTTGAAAATTGGAAGGTCTCCAAGCCAAGGGCGACGCTTGCGTTTGCCAAAAACCGGGAGAAAATATATTGAGTTTTCAGGATTTTATGAGCAAAGTGTCGAAACTTTTTGATCAGAGTAGTATGTTGTCAAGACAGTGAACTTTGTTATTTAGGATTAATACAGCAATCCACTATCGTCAGTTGGATAATAAGCAAACAAGAGAAATTACAAAATGACTGGATCCTTTTGCATTACTGATATAAATATGAAAGTTATCCCAATTTACACATGTAGAAAAAATACTAAGTAGTTGTTAATATATTAGTACTAAATAAACTTATGTTCTTTGTAAACTTCACTCTAAAATATAAGGCAGAACTGTCTCCCTAAACAGAGGGAAGAAGCCCCAATATAAACCCTCAGGACAATGATCCCTAATTACTGGATTAATTGCTTCCATTGACATCTGCTGAAACACTTGTCTGGTATGTCTGCTGCACATACCTTATATTTTAGTCTCTTTCATTTGATTTTGTTTCTTATTAGTTTAATGCAATATTTGTTTGCATTTATGGCATTTTTTATTTTGATCAGGTTTTAAATGGTAAATTTTACCAGCTTATAGTTCATCATTATGTAGTACCATTTACATCCCATATGTAGGCTGGCCATTATTATAAACAAATACCCCATCTTAGCTCCATTGAAGTCTATATAGACTTCAATAGACCAAAGCAATTATTTTTCCTATGAGCTGAAGGAAATGAATTCGAGAAAGATACTCAATTTCCCTTTTTTTCTGACCAATTCTATTTACCTCTTCATAGTTTCTAATTCCATACCATTCTAATTAAATTATCGACCAATCCTTCCTTGGTATACTGGTCTATAGACATTCTCTCATAAATCCTCCAAATAAATGTCCTGAAAACTTCCATTTCATTTTTATTACTTTATTTAGAGAGAAAGTTGTTTTCCATTAAATCTTTTTCAAACTTCGTTGTTTGTCACCTTCTAGAACTTAAGATGTCAAAAGAGCTCATTTTCTTTTTCGGTTATTTGGTCATTATTCAATCTTCACATCCATACAGGAAAACAGACTGAACCAAACACTTGAACATCCTTTTCTTTGGTTCCACGTTTAAATCTCTTTATTTCTTCAATCTTTTGCCTTTGCAATTTTGACCTTGATGTCTCTTTTAAATCTTCCATCCTTATTTATGTGGCTTCCTAAGTAAAGGATTTCACTTGTTCCATGTCATCAATATTTATTTTGCATTCTTTAGACACATTGTCTCTGAAGCCATTATTTTTGTCTTTGTTAAATTGACTCTCATTCAATAAATATCCCCCAAGCTCTTAATTCTGTTCAACATCTTTACTAGATCCTATGTCTTCCTTATAATATATAATGGAGATGTTTTCTGCATATCTAATATTGTTTTTTTTTTGCTTATCCCTAGTACACGTGGTACAGGCCATGATAATCATGGTGGGTAGTTAGCGACTGCTTTTACTGTAAGCGCACCACATATCTACACATGTGAAAATCAGTTTGACTTTGCACTTACAAATGCCAGAGCCCCGTTTGGTTACTTGCACTCGCTGGTGGGGTTGGACTTTTGCAAGAATCGGGGGCCATTGGAGCATTTTTTTTTTGACGTGACAACGTCTTAAATTAGGTTGCGGCTGGGAGTCACTTATGAAAAAGTGTAACGTCCGGTAACGTTACGATGAGTCATCGAACGAGAGTGCTGCGCGCGCAGCTGCACGCGCAGCGCTAGAGAATTAGGCGCATTGAATCGGCGCATGCTTGTCTCTGTCTTTGTCTTTCTCGAACGTTCTTGGCGTTGGAAAAACAAGAAAGCGTCATAATACAAGTTCACACGTGTGGTTAAAGTATCGTCAGCTGTGTCTGTAGTGAAAATGTGGAGTGCTTAGATTCGTCATTTACAACAACTACAACAATAAAGGTAAATAATTGTACACTGATATTTCATTATCGTAAACTATGATTGATTGATTAATTGTTAGATTGACACAAAAGTTGAGAAACTGAGTTTATAGGTTATGTCATACTATTGATAAATGTTGATAGTGTTAAGTAAATTATTAGTTTAAAATTAATTAATTAATTAATTATTATTTTACAAATTTTAAATAGTTTCAAATTTATTTAGCAAAAATTTGAACCTTCGATCTGAATAAATGTTTTGATTTTCGAATTGATTCTTTAAAATTACAAATATTAAGAAAAAGTGGCAGATATAAGAAAACTTTATTTAAACTGTGTTGAGCAAGAATTTTAACATATAATATAAGTAAATGTTTTAATTTTCAACTTCATCATTTACAATTACAAATTTTATTTAATTTCAAATTTATTTAGCAAAAATTTGAACCTTCGATCTGAATAAGTGTTTTGATTTTCAAATACCAACGCGGCTGGTGGAGTGGCGATCTATCGTAAATTATCATCGACATCTACGGCGGAAGTGTTCCAAGTTGCGATTACAGACGTAACTCGTGTCATTAAAACCAAGGGTGACATGTGCATGACTGAAGTTACTTGCTTCGCCGCTAATACTAGCTTCAAGTTTATACTCGGTGCTGTATATATTCATCCAGGAGCTAGTATGCAGGATATTGGAATGTTACTATGGCAAGGACTCGGTCCGTACATTCACAACAGCCAGTACGTGCCACCGTTCGTGCAAGTTGATTCTAGTATACCGATTCTTCTGTGTGGTGATTTTAACAAAAACGTAAAGCCTGACAACTCGTTTCTTAAATTCATGAAAAATACGTATAATCTTGATTGCGTATCAAACGTTTCAAAGTCAACTACGTTAAAAGGAACAACTATCGACTTGACTTTCGCAAGACACATTACAGCAGAAACACTTCCTTTCATTTCATATTTCTCCTATCATCGTCCTATCCTCAACAAAATCACTCAAATAGGAATTAGTTAATGTTTTAATGTCCGTCCATACAGTTCAAAATAACAACTGACTCACCCGTGCAGCCAAGGTCACGCTCCGCTGCGTCACGTGGAAAAACATAGGTAGATGTTTTCTTACATGTTCTCAGCACATCCCCCTTTTTAAGACTTGAAATATATAAATACATTACAAACTTTAAATGCATAATATAATTAATAATGAAGGCGATCCACAGGTTTAACAATTCGTCCACTCCGGGTTCTTATCTGGCCGTCTTCTGAGTCGTTAGAGGGATAATCCACAACTGGGGTCTTTTCATTTTCAACCAGTTCCTCCCCCGAAAAGGTCGGCGTCGATGGGTCGGCTGGATATTGCACTGCATATCCTTTTCGTAGATGGAACCTGTTTCGACGTAAAGTCCCAACTGGAGTATCAACCATATACGACCTTGGTGTCGATGCTTTCTTCTTTACAATCCCCCAGGTTCGCATATCTGTAATCCAAACCGTGTCACCTTCGGATAGCTCCTCCATGTCCGTAGCTCCGCAGCGTCGATCATATCTGGATTTCATATCCTTTCTCCTTCTCCCCTCCTTTCTTTTCAGGGTCTGAGAGTCCACCAACTTTGGATTAAGATTCTCTGGTGCAATTGGCAAGGTCGTTCGGAGTTTACGTCCCATGAGAAGCTCAGCAGGGCTGTAACCGTTCTCCAAAGGGGTCGATCGATACTCCAGGAGTCCAAGCGATGGGTCTTGATTTTTCTTGAGGATCAACTTAGCAATTTTCACACCTGCTTCTGCCATCCCATTGCTCTGCGGGAATCGAGGACTTGAAGTGACATGTTGGAATCCGTACTGCCTTGCGAAATTTGCAAACTCACGAGCAGCTCCAAATTGCGTCCCATTATCGCTTACAACAGTTTCTGGTACTCCATGTCGGGCAAATATGGATTTGCAACTACGCACCACCACACTGGCTGTGAGCCGATCCAGCTGAATCACTTCAGGAAATCGAGAATAATAGTCAATGACGACTAGATACCACTTATTCTCGAACTTGAACAAATCCATTCCAATCTTTTGCCACGGTCGTGTAGGAAAGTTGGTTGGTATCAAAGGTTCATGTTTTGAGACGGCTTCCTGGATACAGACACTGCACTTTCTGACCGTTTCCGCGATCTCTTCCGAAATTCCAGGCCACCATACCGTCTCACGTGCGCGAAGTCTTGTTTTTGTAATCCCGAAGTGCCCAGCGTGCAACTTATCTAGGATCTCCAGTTTCATACTTGCTGGAATAACAAGACGACAGCTACGCATCAGTAGTCCATTTTGAACGCCGAGTTCATCCTTGACATGCCAATAAGAGAGCAGAGCCTGTGACATTTTCTTCTTATCTGGCCAGCCTTTCTCAAGGTAGTTGACTACTGCTTTCAGGGTCGTATCTTCTTGTTGAGCTTCAAATATCTTCGTTAACATCTCGTCTTTGTCGGTTATACTCGAGAGAACTGCATTTATATGCGCTGAGGTTTGCCGTTCGTTTTCACCTCCCTCGGTTGTAAGAAGTGGTTGTCTGGATAATGCATCGGCGTCGAGCAGCTCCTTTCCAGGGATATGCACTATTTCGAATCCAAACCTCATCATACGCATTCGGAAACGTTGCAGTCTTGGGGTCAGCGAACTCAATTCTTTCGTCGAAAATAGAGGAATGAGAGGCTTATGGTCGGTCTCAATTCGGAAACGCTTTCCAAGCAGGAAATCTTGAAAACGTTCGCAAGCCCATGTAATTGCGAGAGCCTCTTTCTCGATCTGAGCATATCGTTTTTCGGTAGGTGTCATAGTTCTAGAAGAATAAGCAACAGGTCGCCAGATTCCATTTTTACCTTCTTGCTTCAGTACTGCTCCCAATCCGTATGAAGATGCGTCGGATGACACCATAGTTGGTTTCCTGACGTCGTATGCTGCCAAGATGGGTTGAGTCGTGAGCAATTCTTTCAACTTTCGGAATGCTCGCTCCTGGCTGCAATCCCAAACGAAGTCTTGACCTTTCACCAACAACTGGTTCAGTGGAGCCACAATTTCAGATACATTTTCCACAAAGCGTCCCAGATGGTTCACCATGCCAAGAAATCTTCTTACGCCATGAACATCGGTCGGAGCAGGCATCCTCGCCACAGCTTCGATTTTCGCTGGATCTGGTCGGATACCGTCTTCATCCAGTATGTGCCCAAGAAAATTAATTCTTGGCACGCCGAAGACACACTTGGCCTTGTTTAGTGTAACTTTCGCCTCTTTCAGTTTTCGGAGCACTAAACGAAGAATTCGATCGTGAGTCTTGGAGTCGGAGGCAAATATCAGGATATCGTCCAGGTAACACATTACACCGTCCATGCCTTGCAAGATTATTGACATAACTCTCTGAAAATACTCTGGGGCGAGTGAGATTCCAAATGGCATTCTGCAGTATTTATATCTCCCAAAAGGAGTGATGAAGGTCGTTAAATGCTGGCAGTCCGGGCTCAACGGAATCTGGTGAAAGCCACTGTTCGCGTCCAGTTTCGAAAAGAATCTTGCTTCCCCCAGTTGCCCCAGCATGTGCTCCACCACTGGCATGGGATGCACTTCGCGCTGTACATGTTCGTTCAGCCTTGAGAGATCCACACAGAGTCGTATGTCGCCATTCGGTTTACCAGCAATCACAGTCGGTGCACACCATTCAGTCGCAACGTTAACTTGTGCTATGATTCCCGCCTTCTCGAGCTCTTCCAATCTTGTTTTGAGCTTTTCCATCAAAGGTATTGGTACCCGTCGAGGAGTATGCACAGCATATGGTTTTGCTCCAGGTTTCAATTTGATTTCGTAAGGGTTTCCGATCTGTCCCAGTCCTTCAAATACTTCAGGGAATTCCTTGATCGGGTTAATTCTCGTCGCAACCACTTCAATCCGCCTCGCCAGGTTCAAGAGCTCACATGCCCGGCGACTCAGAAGAGGTTCACTCAAACGACGAATGACATAAATCTTCTCTTTGATTTCATAACTGCCATTACGCAGCGTTGATATAAACATACCCACAGTCTGAAGTTCGGAGAATTCAGCAGCTCTAATGTTGATATCACTTTCCACTAGTCGTTGTTGTCCCATTATCTTCCTGAAGAGACACAGAGGAACACATGTAACATCCGCCTGGGAGTCGAGCTTGAACTTCAGCTGTTTCCCGTTCACTTGGATTTCTGCTGTCCATCGCCTCCTGCACTCGCCTTCATCATCATCGAGATTAGATGAATCCTCCACAGCTGAGACCTCCAGGAGAAAACCAATTTCTTCATCAAGTTCAGAAACAGCTTTGACTTCCGCAGTCTTCGCATGCTTATCTGGGCAGCAATTTGCAAAATGGCCTGTTTTTGAACACAGGTTACATTTTTGTCCTTCAGCACGGCAAGCCTGTCCTTCCCTGTGGGTGAAACCTCCGCATTTTGGACATCGTGATCCTGTTTTGGCTGACTTCTCCTTCTTCCTCGAAGGCTGCTGTTGTTGTTTCGGTGATTGCTTCTTCGAGTTGAACTTCACCTGATCGACCTTTTGGCTTGTTGAGGGACGCTGCATGTCGACTTGCTGCTGTCGAACGGCTTCTTGCTGTCGAACCATTTTCACCGCCTTTTCCAAAGTCAGTTCGCTGTCCAACTGCATTCTTTCAGATAAAGCTTTGTCCCTCACTCCAACCACTATTCGGTCACGGATCAACTGCTCATGAAGACCCTCAAATTCGCAACTATCAGCCAATTTGTACAATGAAGTGATGAATTCGTCCACTGGCTCCCGATTCTCTTGGATTCTTGAATTAAATTTCGCACGTTCGTAGATAATATTCTTTCTGACACAGAAGTGGCTGTCGAACGCCTTGAGGACGGAATCAATTTTCGTTGCCTCTTCCTCCTTTTCGAACTTGAAGGTCCTGAATATATCATCCGCGCGGTCACCCATCAAGTACATGAACAAATCGATCTTGTCCGCCTCCTCTTTCTTCTTCATTCCACTGACCACGAGGTATCGTTCGAATCTCTTCCTCCATTTGGGCCATTCGTTGGGAGTCGAGAAGTCGAAAGTTTCTGGAGGTTGAATCTGAGCCATGTTGAATTATCTTCCAAGGTACGCAAAAATCGATATTTTGCAATATACGGGTTCGTATTTTATCCAGTTATCGCTGCCACCATGTTTTAATGTCCATCTATCGAGAGCAAAACAACAACTGACTCACCCGTGCAGCCAAGGTCACGCTCCGCTGCGTCACGTGGAAAAACATAGGTAGATGTTTTCTTACATGTTCTCAGCACAGTTAAGTTTAAGTTTACATGTACAATGTTTTAGTAAACAAAATATATTTCTATAGTTAAAATTTGTGCAATTCTTATTTTCATTCAATTCCTTGTTCCTATTGTGCAATTTAATTATATTCATATCAATAAATATTCTACCGTTGTCACGTAAAATCTTCGCCCGTAAAACCGACTTTACAGGCAACCATTTTTTAAACAGAAAAAAGTGCCCAATGCGGGAATCAAACCTGGGTCCTAGTGGTCGAAAACCAAACGGTTTACCCAGCCTTCCACCGACCCCCTCTAATATTGTTAAATATACAAAGTATATACACAATACACTAGAACCTCCCTGTAAAGGACACCTAATTGCAGAGCCAAAGTGTCCTTTAGGGAGAGGTGTCCTCTTACCGGAGAGTTGCTAAATTGTAAAAATGGCAATTTTGCAAATGAAAACTGTCCTTTTTGGAGAAGTGTCCACTAAAGGGAGGTTCTACTGCATCAAATAATTAATTTATACTAGTTGTTGTTTTGGTTTAAGATTGTAACAAAACACTGTTACTGAAATGTCACATACGACTTACTTATTTGGTCTTAATACCTTGTATTTTTATCTATCATCCAAATTGTACCTTATGATAAGTTATCTTCCCATTAATAAACATTCCAGTTATTCCAGAGATGCATTTTTCACTGTAAATGTAAAAAAATATATATACATATGTATATATATGAGAGAGCACAGCGCTTACAGTTAATGAACTAAAAATAAGTTCAGTTCATCTAGGAGTTAATTCAACTCTAAAACAATATATTTTGCTAAATGTAAGAAAAATAAAGTCTTTGTGTATGCTGTTGGCCCAAAACATATCGTTGAACCCTGGGAAATAAGTTTTACAAAAACACACACTTTTTTCCTAGATAAAAATATTGAAATATCAACACTGGATGAATCATAGATCAATGATTGCAACCACCCAGAGCAATTTATTTTTGGAATATAAAATTAACTCAAATGAAAAAAATTGGGATCAATTCATACAAAGAAATGGCCAGATGTGATTTTTATGATCTATTTGGCTACAATGGAAAGCTAAGTTTAACAAAACGGCATGTTTAAAATTTTCTCAATCATCCATGAACTCAAATATTGACACCATTTTTTGAAAGGCACTGAGCACTATTGACATTGGCTATAAAAATAAGTTCTACCTCCACCTAGAATAAGTTAGAACATAACACCACATTGAAGCAGGCCCTTCTCTATCTGAGGACTGCCCACACAACAACCTGATCTGTATGAGAAACCAGGATAACCCATGTTTTTAGGTGGTCTTTCATAGGAGGTTGGTTTATTGCATATATGTATTGTCATATTAGGAAATACAAGCATCAGGATGGCAAGGCACTTCATTATGATCAAAACAATTGAACCTTATGTATTTACATAAAAGAACAGAAAGAAGAGCAATAAGAGAAATTTGCTAAATATCAAAATTAAAAATCTGTTAATTGCAAATATTCTTTTACAATAATATTGATGAGACTGAGGTGGGGATGTAATGCTCATTTTATTTAGAGACTGCAGTGCATGGTCCTGATGGGTCATGGTCACCAGGGCCCATTCCAGTGCTGGGTTCGTCGTCCGGTCTCAGAGGGTCGTTGGGGTCCGGTTCTCATCGGTGTGGCCGTTGGAGGGGTTATAGCTGTGACAGGACATCTTCCGTTCGCCCGTCAAGAAAAAATAAAAAATAAATAAATGAACAGGACGAAGGTCAAACGATAACTGGCACGTTGTATTTAAAGCTATTTAAAGCATTGCTGCGAAACGGTGGTCAATGGTCAAATACAATTTAACCCCATCTTCTCTGTGGTGCCGTTTCTCTGATAAGTAATTAAATAAATAAATAAATAATTTGTACTGCTCCTGTGTCATCGTCGGCTACTTGTTGACACACAACAATATTTAGAATGTGTTCAATTCTTACTCTAATATTTAATACTGGGTAGTTATATATTCCAAGGGTGTTGTTGACCAAGTAATATAATAATAAATATTCAATAAAGACATCTTAATTTTTAAAAAATATATCATTCCCAATCAATATAGAGTAAAAGTCTTAAGGACAACGACAAAAATTGCTGAATGATACAGATTACAGCTTAAAACAGGTTAAAATAAATATACAGTGGAACCTCTCATTATAACAGGCTCTTTCAAAACAGTAACATGATTAAAACCTCATAAAGTCCCAAATTTATATTCCCAATAGTAGGTATAGCAACATAAAATGTTAGTTTTCAAGTGATGTTGTTGTTAGTAAGGTTTGACCGTAGTGACAGCTGAACAGTTGAAAAACAGGATCAGCTTTAAGACTGTAGTCCAACAAAGGCAATAAAGTTTGATTCCTAAGTCCTGTACTAAGGACATGGAAGAAACTAAAGAGAAATCAAGTTTCCCAACTGGTGATTTCACTTGGCCACATGGTCTAGGTTAAGAGGGCAATCCATTACCTCACTCACCTTGGCCTGTGTACAACTAGTTTCAAACCAGGTCACTTCTATATTGGAAGGACCCTTTTACTAGGTACATATTTGATGGGGATTAGTGTTTTTTTTTTTTTAATATGTATGCTATTTTAACAAATGAGTTATGAAACGTTCTTAATTATTTTTGATCTTGTAATAGAAAATTTGGAAAGTATTTATTGAAATTATTTTTAGATCGACTTTAAAAAAAAAAAAAAAAGAGTCAAATAAAAGTTCATATGTCAAAAATGTTATAAAATTTCAATTATCACAAGGCAACAAGATCAAATACAAATAAATAAATTTGTACAATGTTTAGTTAACAGTGTTGTTATCATCTTTAGACAAAAGTGTTAAAGATAGTTTTGTCTGAAGATGGTGGCAAGGCTGTTATCAAAGCATCACATGTAATTTACTTATTTGGATTTGGTCTTGTCACCTTGTGATTCTTGTCTATAGTCCAACTTGTACCTCATCAAAATCTCTATTAACATAGAATATAGTGATAAAATATAATTGGGTAGGGATATATACACAGACAGAGTGGGTGTAGACTATAAGATATTGTCATTTTATTGGAAAACTAATGCAACTGAGAAGTGCTCAACTTCATATCCATATTTGATTTGCTCAAAGGCACAAATAGAGATGGGCTTGATAAAATAGACAAAAATAAAGTGCACACAAATTAATATAAAATTCAAAATATAAACCCTTTTTTTTTTTTTTTTTTTTTTTTTTTTTTTTTTTTTTTTTTTGCTTATCCCTAGTACACGTGGTACAGGCCATGATAATCATGGTGGGTAGTTAGCGACTGCTTTTTACTGTAAGCGCACCACATGTCTACACATGTGAAAGCAGTTCGACTTTGCACTTACAAATGTGCCAGAGCCCCGTTTGGTTACTTGCACTCGCTGGTGGGGTTGGACTTTTGCAACAATCGGGAGGCCATTGGAGCATTTTTTTTTTAAACAGAAAAAAGTGTCCAATGCGGGGATCGAACCCGGGTCGATAGAACCTCCATGAGAGGACACCAAAATTTGCATTTTTACCATTTATCAATTCTCCAGTAAAAGGACACCTCTCCCTAAAGGTCACTTATGCCCTGGAACTAGGTGCCCATTACAGAGAGGTTCTACTGTGTGATATAACCTCTTTGATTCAATACTATAATAAGTAGTTTTCAAATTTCAACCAAATTAGCAATTTTAAAAAATAATTTTAACTCTCTCTGACTTTAATTTGTTAGGAGGCATATACAGCAAAACCCCGCTAATACAAACCCTGGATATAGCGAACCTTCCCTTATAACGAACCCACGGCGATTCCCGATTCCATTCCATTGAAAATACCATCGTTATAACGAACTTTGCGATTTTTAAAATAACGAACTACCCCTATAACAAACCATTTTTCGGTCCCAAAATGATGAAATCTATTAAAAATACTATGCTTATAATGAACTTAAAATTGTGATTTGAAAAAAATTTGAAACAACAAAATTTTGAGCATGTTTCAGCTCACGGATCGCGATTTCAAAAAAAAAAAATTAGCGGCATTGTTTGTTATCATTTCCATTCTATTTTTGCTGTATGTTGTATATATTTTTACATATTATACTTTTACATAATAGAATATCTTTGCATTCGACAATTTTGAAATATAATAAAAATACAAATGGCTTCCAAAATAAAGAAAAGAAACAAAGAGTGGCGTTCTAAAAAAAAAAAAACAGTGGCAGCCTGCCCTTTAACCTTGGCTAAAAAAATAATTGCAAATAATTTTAAAGCCAGAAATGGCTTGAATAACAGGTTAAAAACAAAATTTAACATACACTTCAGAATAATATGTAGAAACTGGAATTGGAAGAAGAAGAAGAAGAAAAAAATAGTTCCCCCCAAGTTCTCCGTGTCTCATGGGCCACAAACAAATCAACTTATAATTTCTCAAAAACTACCACTACAGTTCTATTTTTAGAATGGAATTCTTGTTAGGTATATGACTCATTCAGGGTTCGCGGATATTCCCCTGGCCGGCCGTTTTACCACCGATTTTGTGTTTGCAAATTGGCGTTTTTTATTCGCAATTTTACCGATCGCGCTATCGTATCAACATGTTTCGCATCCGATTTTTCTGAATTGGATACTTTTGATTCATCCTCAATTGATTCAGAATACACAGAGCTTTATTCCTTTGATGGAAATAACCATAATTTAAGAAAATTATGATTTTCAAATTTCACTTTCAAACAACAAGGTATTAGAGGCATATTTTTTCAATTAAATATAGTATTATATTATTTGAGAAAGTTGTTCTATAATACTCTTATACCTTTTAAATATATAATTAATAATTATAAGTACTGTAAGTACTGGAATCCCATTCAATACAGTTAGAAAACAAATACGAGAATCATGGGACGAGTGTCTTTTGTATTATTTTGTATTATAATTAATAATGTTTTGCCTAGGGGATTTGGCTTAATTTTTAAATAATACATAGGTTTATATATAAACATGTATGCTAATGATAAGAAGAACCTATTATCAAACGACTTCTTTTGATATTCAGCATTACTGTAAAGAAATAGGTCAATTTAGGGAATTAAAACAAAGTGACCATTATTAAGTGGCTGCCTTTTCCTGTTTGTATGGCTGTTTTTTAATTATACGGTCTAAAAATTTAGAAAAGTTTAAAAAAAAGGCCAAACCGTGGCTATAGTGAACCATGGCTATAGTGAACCAAAAGCTCTGTCCCATTGGGGTTCACTATAGAGGGGTTTTACTGTATTGGTTTCTCCACTGAACTTTTAGATGGGCAACTAAGTGATCATCATGATCCATCTCAACACTCCCTGTTTTTGGCAAATATAAGTCAGAGGAAATGTTGCTCTACTAAGATATCAACAGGTCGAAGAGTAAGGAAGGATACCATTTATAAGAGTCATATTTATCAAAATGGGAATTTGGGTTCAAGTTGAAAAAAAGTAAGTCAAAGAAAAATACACCTAAAAAGAGAAGTATTTTATCCAAAATTTAGCTAAACTGGTCTTCTCTAATTTTTTTTTAAACCTGTGTTCTCTTCGATTTTAAGGCACTAATCAACATTTCATTTATTCATTGTGGAACCACAATCAATGGAGAAAAAGATAGTGCTAAAAACCTTCAGCTGTGTGCTAATGTAGATGTGGGTTGTTTTCAGAAAGGTATATTCTGCATTGTAGCATTTGTTCTCGGCCAATTAAGGTGATGTACAATAGAATGAAATGGTAAGTTCTGGAGTCATTATACCATCCAGATCTACCTCAAAGAGACTTTCATACCTCTACACCAAGTTTTTGAATAGAATCCTATATAAGAACAGAAGAATGACTACATTCTCAACCTAAGGAGTTTTATGAACGTGGGATTGTGAGCAGTACCAGAAATGGGTAGAATCTAATGGCGATTATTTCTGAAATAATATTTTTCCCCCATGACAAGTTGTATTTCAATTCTGTAATATTACTGACCATTTGTACTTGTTTACACACATCTTCAGTGTTTAATTTCTATCACTGTGACGGCGGCTACTTGAAAATGCAGCTTGCTACACATGACTAATTTAGCTAAATGTTAGGTAAAATGTTCTTTTACTAGCTGTTTTTAATTTAAAGAATAATTCCTGTTTTGATATATATACACAACGCTTTTACATGTGAGTCCTGTCATGTTTCTCTATGTATTGGCAAAAGTTCCAAGACCTATCAGCCAAAAGAGAGGTACTGGGAGTGAGCCATTGTATAGTTAATCTTTTTTTATAACCTTCTTTTTATAAATCATTCTATTTTTAAAATTCCCCCTTATATTTAAATTCTGAAGTATTATTTTTTAATTTGTAATTTTTAAATACACTAGTGGAAATAGAAAGTGTTACTCCCAGAAAAAACTGGTGAATATCATGAAGCTTAGCATGATTGAAAATAATTTAAATGTAATTTTTTTTATATTTTTTATATTTTGCCCTCTAAATTTCTAATCATTCATTACGTGTTACAAGAAATGAATTCAAGCCAAATACCTTTTTTTTTTTAAATCTTTCTTGGTTCAACACTTTCTATTTCCAAAAATTTATATAGCTTTTTTATAACTATACATTTTGTAATAATTTAAACGTAAAAGAATTTGATTTTTCATATGAAAGATTTCAAATATCGATTAATCAGATTTCATTAAAATGTTATTTAAAAATTGTCAATAGCGACTGGAACTTATAGGCTGTAAGTGTACTAGGTCATCTGCACCAGCGGAGAACTTATTCTAGGTAACTCACTCCCATACGTCATGGCTACAAATCCCCTTCTGCTGCAGGCAAACAGAACCTTGAATAACCCAGGAAATGAGTCATGCTGTCATCATCTCTTTTTCTGCAATCCATTCTGCTCTATAACATTTTGAGCATTCCTGAATACCGCCTGGTTATTCATCTTCAAAATATGCAGAGGTCTACCAAGGGTAATGGGGCCACCAAGTCCTGACATCTCAGAACTTTAGAATTCAAATTTTCCTAGATAAAAGTGAATGACAAAAATGATAAGTGGTGTGTTGAAACCTAAAGGACACATTATGACCTTCCCGCACCTAATATCAGCCTCATTGCTGGTTATATGGATTCTGAGTGGCAAAGCTGATGTGTGATGTCTTGAGAGTGAAGCACAGGGGATCAATGTCACTAACATAGCCAGCTAAATATACCAAAATTAATCAAAAAATGTTACATACTTTCTCCCTGTTGAATTTAAAAAATACTCAAAAATTGATTACAATTCTACATGTCACTTTATGATTTCATGGGAGAAGGTGAGGAGTAGGAAGAACAATGCAGCATTACCTAGCCATGCTGTATATAGCAAACACTTTGCTAATTGTTGCTGAAATTGACACTTATTGTTTCATGATGTTTCCTTCCACTTTTTCCAAGAAGCTACATGGAAAAATATAAACCCACTTTTGGCAAAGTACCCAAGTTCAAAAATGGCAACAGACTATATTTTATAATTTTTGAAGAAAAGATAAGTAATTTTAAAGCAGTATTAAAAAAGATGTGTGTGTGGGGTTTTCCACCCTCAGTAAACTCTCTAGACAAACTAATTTCTCTCATGTATACTGCAATTTCATTAGTGGTTTCACAATCAAGTCCAAATAAGTAATTTATATGTGACAACACTGTTGCTGAAACATCACACCATTGTCAACCCAGTCCATTTAAGACAATTGGAGCATTTCAAATGGAATATTTTTCACTAAATGTTGCCATCATTGTCTTTTTTAATGACCTTTTTTTTTTAAAATGTCTCTAACCTTATTATTTCTTTCAATTCAATTCAGTTTCCTGTAAGTCCATGTCATCTGCAAATTTCAGATGGCTGAATCTTCTTACAACAATGGTTGTGTCAAATCTGCGATGAAATCTTTGCAAATGCCAACATTCTCCATTATTTTCTACATTGCTTCATGCCAAATAGAATCAAAAGTCTATTAGAAGTTGATAAAATTCTAGGCATATCATTTTATAATGGTTGGCATTTTTCTCTTTTATATGCAAATATGAACAACTGTAGATCATTTTATGAAATTAACTTGAGAAAGTTCTGGTTTTACCTTCAACTGTCTTTTCTTGAGAGAATGGTATGTGGAGCAGTATTTTTGGGTTGTCTGATTGGATCTATCGTTCTGTAATCTTTACATTTTTGGGAGTTGTCATTTTTAGGGATGGGTATCATTATGGCTGTGTGCCAGTCTTGGGACATTGTTTCCAACCGTCTTGTATAGATGGTATATGGCAACTTCGGGGCCCCTCCCTTCTTTAATAATTCTGCCGGTATGTTTTCTCAACCCACTGATTTTGCCCTAGCTTTATTTCTGATAGCATCCTAAAGTAACAAGACCAAATAATTATACATGGTTTTAACATCTTCAGACCAAAGTAAGGAATGCACCACATTTCCAATAGCACACACATATGCTCTACTTCTTCCCTTCAGATTGAACACTCAGCTTCTGTAGATACCATGAGTTCATTTTGAAACTTTACTTTCAAATACAGTAGAACCTCCCTGTAAAGGACACCTAATTGCAGATACAAAGTGTCCTTTTAGGGAGAGGCGCCCTCTTACTGGAGTTTCAAAATATATAATAAAGATGAAAATTTTGCAAATGTACACTTTCCTTTTTAGAGAGGTGTCCTTTAGTGCAAGTGTCCTCTCATGGATGTTCTACTGTACTTATTGTGTTATGGTACTTTTTTCTCTAAAATTCTAATCTAAATTGGACATTTATGTACACTTTTTATAATCTTCCAATCAATTAGTTAGATTGATAAAGTTGTCCTTAGAACCATGAAATGGCTTATTCAGATAATGTTTTATATACAGTAGAACTTCTCTTTAAAGGACACCAAGTCAGAGAGCCAAAGTGTCCTTTAGGGAAAGGTGCTCTTTTACCAGAGAGCTGTTAACTAGAATATATATACATTTTTTATATTATGAAACTGTCCTCTAGCAAGAGTGTCTTCTTATAGAGGTTAAATGTATTCACATTTGTTAATAGAAAAAAAAAAATGCTTAGCAATGTGCAAAGGATTTTCTCATGACTCAAAAACAGCACAGACTACAAGTTTATATGATTTTTAATTGTAGTAAAGTCAATTTGTTAATTTATGCTTTTTGGTTTATTATTTCCAACATTTTCATTATTATATTTTTTATAATATACTAGCCGAATGACCTGGGCAACGCCCAGGTTTTACCCGATTAAATTGTAGAAATTAAACTCTTAAAATCACAATCATTAAAAACAATAATAAGCATTAAGAGGAGCGTCTTGTGTAAATTTCTTTAATACCGCAAGCTTTCGAACAGAACGTTCTTCAACGGGCGTGGATAGTAAAACCGTACTTATTCAAATACTATTCGTTACAATTATAAATTGGCGCCGTGGATGTTTCTCTTGTGAAACGTCCTGCTCCAAACTTTGTGTCAGAGAAGCGATATTTTTATAAAGAGATGATCTGGCTTTGTGTCTTCTGCTCGAATGAATGTTTTTCTGTTAGAATTTTGTTCCTGCACACTAAAAATGAACTGGCTTCACCCTTGGTCTCAGCTTTTTGGAATATTTTTCCCGATATAATTTTGTATCTGATAATCAAACATGATACAGCAATATTGTCATAATCATTTTCTGACCAAAAAACAACTATTTTTGCCCAGAACCTGTCAATTTTATTTTTTATTGGCTAAAAATCCGATAAATATCTTTTCCAGATTTTTCTCTATGTCCTGTCAAAACACGTTTTACATGTACATTAGGTCAGCTGATATTACTTTCCATCTTCACCGCTAGAGGTGCTGCTTGCGAGCGAAAAGGCAAATTTGCAACGCAATTTGCAAATAACTCTAAGAATATTCGGGATAGAGACCTGAAATTTTCACTATAAGTTTTTCCAGATTCTACTCTATATACTGTTAAAATTTCAGTCAGATTAGTTACGTATTGTGGACGTGTATAGCCGACATAGAAACAAACACACATACATACACTGACTTTTATATATATAGGGATTTTATAATAAAAATATAAAATATTCTAATTTACATATATATATTTTTTTTTTTAGTTTTAGTAATATATTTACAAATTTTTGTTTTTCCTGTTTTGTGTGTGATGTCATACAGGTTATTATTGGCCAGGCAATAGCCTTACATTTTAAACATGTAATAGGAAGACAGAAATTTTAAAATTTAAGATCAATTTCTTTCCATCATGTTTTGTTGAAAGAAATTTCTATGTGAAGTGTGTTGACTGAATGACACCATTTCTAACTATCCCTGCCATGACCTATGGCACTATAAATCATCCCCCAAGTGGGCAAATTTGTTGTAGTGAATATGATATGCCCTTGATTACAATGTATAGTAAATAAAAGCCTGTGCACACAAATAGTAAAGAGAGGAATGCTTAATCTGATCAAAACCATGACTATCCGTGGCTGATGCAACCCCACCAGTCCAGGAGGTCATTAATTTACCCATCACTATTCTACTAATAACCTCTATCTACAGCAGAGACAGTGGGTTTTTGCTCTCTTCACTACCATCTCTGGAACTCCTGTTCTTTACTGCCACAACAGGCCTCTCTATGTACTCAAACTACCTCTCATATCTGTGTCGGCAAAAATTATTTTCTCTGATCTCATCCGAAAGAATATGAGCACCTCCAGGAGAGGCCAGGAAAAGTATTTTATTTTCCATATAGATGGCCTGTGAAGAAAGAATTTACTGCAATACTTTTATGAGAAATCATTTACAGTGTGTGTTAAATTTCATTATAGCAGAAACATGGTTGTAACATCATAAATATAAAGACCCAAGCTTAAAGTCTCAATTGGTTTAAATGTGGTTAGAACAATGTAAGATAACTTGGTGCTAAATGATGCTGTTAGGTTTGAGTGTAAATTGAGAGAGTGTGGTGCCAGGTGGAGGAGGGAGATGGGGGGAGCCAAGTCCACTCTGCTGGTGATGCCTGCCGAGGTGCACCAGCTCCATCTGGCAGTGATGCGCAATGATGTGGGCACAGTGCAGCAGCTGGCGACCTCAGTCGATGTGGACTTCCCCTGGCACAGCCCAGAGCCCCCTCCCAGTCTCAAGGATGGCAGCACCCCTCTGGGAGAAGCTGTCTCTCTGAATCACCGCCATGTGGTTGAGGTAATATAGAACTGATAAGATTCTCAAGGTAACAAGAGACCCCATCTCATACAGTGTTACAATGTATATAAAGATCAAGATTGCTGATGGGTTGGTAGGGATTTGTACACATACAATTGATTTTCAACAGCCATGACCAGCATCAAACTCTATGTTGAGCAATTATTTTCTGTTTTAATTGCCACTGATTCTTGTACAAGTCCCAGCCAATTAATGCAAGTAACCAAATGGGGTTCTGGCACCTTGTGAGTGCAAAAGTGCAAAACTACTTTCTATATGTGTAGACGGGTCAATACTTGCAGTAAAAAAGGCAGCTGCTAATGCAACATTACTCTCCAAAATAACTGATTGTTTACATTGATGACTTGCGGCAACTTAGGTAAGGCTATCGAATCAATCGCACCTTAATTGTCCACGAGAAACAAAATGGTGAATGGCATATGGTAAACATTGAAATTTATGCTCTAAAATACAACACTTTTAGCTACGGTGTACATGCGCTAACTAGGCTTCCTAATGATGCTGTAATGCATTTTTAGCGATCAAGTTATTTTTAAACAATAATTAGCTAATGTTGCCAGAATGTGAATTAAGAAATGGTAGAATTATCGGCGGTTAAATTAAAGTTGGTTATTAGATAGCTGGAGATGGGGCATGAAAAAAAATGGTAGAATTATCACAAGTGTTGAATTATTGTTGGTCGAATTAATGAGGTTATACTGTATTTTCTTGCTTAGTTTGCTTATAGATGATGTTGCTTCCCAAAATGTAATACCCATTCTCTAACACTATTTAGGTGCTAAGGTTGGTGTGGAATTATAATGTATGCAGATGTCAGGTCAAAGTGGTTTATTTAATACCAATCCTTCCTCAACTCAAATCATTGAGCAGTACCATAAAGGTAACCCTGGAATGTAATCCCACATCATTGAGGTGAGGATTGTACTGTGTGATATATTTATTGTAAAGAATATCTAATTGATCATTCATAGATAATTTGAGTCAAAAGGCGATCCATCAATTAAGTTTATATAAAAGGGGGTACCTGGATCTGTAAAGAAAGAAAGAAAAAAAAAAATTTTTTTTTCTCAAAATATTTTGAGAGATTGCTCCCTCTTTATCAATTTATTGCACAGTATATTCATAGATAAATCTATACACAGTTATATATAAAAATTTTAAAATGACAAAAAAGAAGAGAATATTGGCTGGTGATGTTCCCTATGGATCTGTCACAGATGTAACACAAACACTAATACAGTATAACCTCGTTAATTCGACACACGCAAATTCAACCATATTCTGATGTCCCGACCTCCGGCCTATCAAATAACAAACCGTAATTCGACAGTATCGATAATACGACAGTTCCGATAGTTCGACCATTTTAAAATTCGAATTTCGACAGTTGAATGTTTTTTTACATACAACTTTACCGCCAAACGGTATTACGCCGGCGGCAAGCAGCGACGATGGCGGGTGCCGATAGGATCGCGCAAGCGTACTTTTGATTTCTGTTAGTTTCACTTTGCAGTGGCGTTGCGCAATGTCGCGAGTGTTATTGTTCTTTTTTTACGCTGGAATTTAGGAATCACGCGCTAATTAATAATGTTATTTTCTTTTTAAATTTCAGCATTGAAATATTTAAGTTATTTTAAAATTTACAAATAATTTCCTTTCAAATAAATAAATCTTCATAAAATGTAGCCACAATGTTTATGATAACATTTTATTTCAATATTCCATTTCCATATTATTATAAAAGATTTAAACACAAAATCAATAACACCTGCAGCAGCAGTGGATGTCTTTAATACAATAGTTATTTAAAACACATTCCAGAGGAAGAAAGACATGCATGTTTTTTAAAATAGACCATCTGGAATATATCCTGGATAGGATTTCAGTGCAAAAACAGACATCTATAAAGGAATTTTTAAAAGGATCTTCATGATTATTTTTAAATATTATTTTTAAATTTTCTTTTTATTTTCCATATTTATTTCCTTTCAACTGCTATATTCTTCATTTAGAGTAAAATATTATTTGTAATTATTTTCTGTTTCAAAAATATGTAGTATTGCCATTTTGTCCCTGATACTAAAGTTAATCATGAAAATAAAAAATAATACAAAAAAGGACACGCACAATAGTTACAATTAATATGATCAATTTATATTACAAAGCAATTTTTAAAAATATTATTTTAGCGAGTTAGATGATTAGCTAATCATCTAACCTTAATTCAACACTTCCTTTAATTCAACCAAAAGCTCTGATCCCTTGGGGTGTTGAATTAAAGAGGTTCAACTGTAATTGATAATCTGGCCAGGATAGACACAAGTAAGAAACAAAGTAGAGAGAAAGGTGAATAAGTTTTGAAACTCAAAATATTTTTAGAAGAGAGTAAAAAGTATGTGAACACAGAAATTGCAAAGGAATGTGATTTCACAATATTTTTTGCTCAATATCAATCTTTTTAAAATTAGAATAATTGTGTTTTATGCTTTAAAGGAAGCTAGGTCAAAAAGGCCTACACTCTACTGATGATGGGCAAAGACCTTGGAATTGGTACAGTGTTGGCTAATGTAGGTTTGATGGTACCTGGTCAAGCCATTACAGCACTTAAATTTCTCTCTGGTGCCAGCGGCTGCTGACACTTTGCATCATGGTCTTTTATTTCATTTATTCGTACCAGATGCTTTTTCTCTATCTCTTCTTACTAGAGTTTTGTTTTAATATTCATTGACACCTCCCAGAGATGAAGAGAACTGTAGGGTGAATTCCGTGAAAGATGGCTGACCTCTGGATCTGAGCTGGATGGAAAACAAGATGGACTTCTTCCATGAGCAACCCACCCACAGAGGGACCATCCAAAATTTACAAAAAAATATTATCTAATTGGACCTCCTATAAATGACCATCTCCAAACTTTCTGGACAGTCTCTCCTGATATGTTCTACTGCTATTAGAAAACTCTCTCAATGCCAGCATGGGACTTCTAATTGTCATACATTTATTTTAAATGAAAAAAACCTCCACTATATAGTTTTTGACACATTTGAAAAGAAGTTTGACTTTTGCATTTACAAATCTACCAGATCCCCGTTTCATCACTTGCACTTGCTGGTGGGGTTGGATTTTTGCAAGAATCAGGGGGCTATTGATGCATTTTTTTTTTTATTAGAAAAAAGTGCCCAATGCAGGATTCGATCCTGGGTTGTAGCGGTCGAAAACCAACAGTTTAGACCACTCATCCACCGACCCCCTCACTATATAGTGTGTAGAACCTCTATGTAAAGGACATCTAGTTGCCAGCCCAAAGTTGCCTTCCTTTTAAAGAGAGGTGTCCTCTTACTCAGAAAGTTGCTAATTTGTAAAATGAGTGTTATCTCATTGAGGTTCTACTGTGTATATATAGAGGGTTATAACTTTCACTATTGAACTTTCTCAACTCTCATTTATCTTCCTAGCAATCAAGTTCCATGCAGCATTTTGTTAAAGTGTTAGGCCAAATAAGCACTAAATCTAAGCTCAGAAGTGGAAGCTTAATATCAAATACCTTTCTGTGGATAATTTATTAGTAATTATGCTTCAAAAATACCTAAAATTTGAGGAAATTTGCGTATTTCAGGAACATATCAATATAAGTAATTTTAAAAATTTAAAATGCTGATAACAATATCTGGGGAGTGAATTATAAAGCAATGGTTTAATTGCAAAACTAAAGCTTCCTCATCAAAATTGAATTTCTTAATAATACTAGATAAGCCAACTTTTATAATTAACTTGATAAATCATATAGATTTACTAGTTGAAATGAATAGAAAGACATCTCTCTCTGTTCTGAGCCTTAAAATTGAATATAACCAAATTGCAAAACCACTTGCAGAAAACTATAAATTTGAATATTTTGTTTTTCCTTAGATGACGCATCAAGAGAAAGGAAAATGTTTCTTGAAAAAGATAATAAGATGCCTTTTGAAGTTGGTTTAAATTCAAGGCTGCAACGTTTCCTAAAAGTTTATGAGTGTTGTCGTCATTGCAGGGAGAGGAACAATTCCACTGTTCAAGGTCTTGCTAAATGTGTACTCAGACTTTTGTATTGACCACATGTGGAAGCCATTATTTTGGCAAGTATTATGAACATGTAAAAAGAATCCATAAAAGGGAGGAAATTTTGGTTAATAAAATCTTATTTCAAAAGTGATTAAATAAAGTTTTATAACTTCTGTCTATTTATGAGTACTAGCGGATGTGTACCCGGCTTTGCCCGGGTTTTATCAGAGAAAAAAGTTTGCCTAACGAATATTATTGATAATAATATTCCAGAACACACAGAATATTATGATAATAATGATAATAATTGTCATGACTTTATATATTTATATATTATATAAAATATATTTTTCGAGCAAACATATCCTCTCTCTCTACTGAATAGATTTTTAAAAAGATATATATAAATAAAAATATCTAGAGATATACTACATGATCTTAGCCAAAAGGCCGAGAAACGATATTTTATATATAGAGATGACCTGGCTTCTTGTGTCTTCTGCTCGAGTGAATGTTTCGCTGGTAGATTTTGTTTCTGCCTACTAAAAATTATTATCTGGCTTCGCCCGTGGTCTGCTTTAGTGAATATTCCCCTAAAGAATTTTTTTTATGTCAATCAAGCATGATACAGCAATATTGTCATAATCATTTCTGACTAAAAAATAATTGTTGCTCAGTACTTGGTTAATTATAATTTTTCTTGGTTAAAACTGTGACAAAAAGCTCTTCCAGATTTAACTCTCTGTCCTGTTCAAATTTCAGCGAGATTAATTATATATTGAGGGCTTGCATAGCCGACAAACACATATATATATGTTCCAGGCTTCGCCCGGTTTTTCCCCCGAGTAAAAGTTTGCCTAACGAACATTTGTTAAAACGATTCTAGAAAACATCCAATCCACCTATATATAGATTTATAAACATATAAAATATTGTTATATGCGTTTAAATATATTTTTGAAGCACATACTTTTTTTGAAAACATTTATTAAATTTTAAATAAGATATTTTCTTTAAATATTAATTAATATTGAAATGCCAAGTTTTTTACAACATCATTGGAATATTATATTACTAAATCCTCCAATTAAATATTGAATTTATTATACTTGGAACACATTTTAGAATTTTTACAATTTATAAATGTAATTTCACCAGATGCCGCGAGAGGCGCTGCTTGCGAGTGAAAGTAGAAAATTTGCAAATAAAATTGCGAAGAATATTTATTTCAAATCAAATTCAAACCATAAACCTTCCCAGTAGTATAGTAAATAACTTCCTAAAGTTTAAAGGCAATTGGATAATCTTACCTTTTTAAAAACATTCATCGTGTAAACAAACTACGTGTAAAATTATTAGCCAATCAAATTTATTTATTGTCGCGACCAGTGCTGCGCCCAAGAGGTAAAAGGCTGGAAATGACGCTTTTTGGTTTTACATTTAAAAAAAAAAGAACATTAACCTTTTTAAATTTTTGAATAGCCTATATGTTAAATAAATCTCCAGCTACCTGTAGCTAGCATGTAGGTACATGCGAAATTTCATAATGATTGATTTTGTAGATTTTGCGCAACGCAATAACAAACATAAGATTTTGGATTTGATTTTTATAGATATAAAGGATTTTTGCTCAAAATTTTACATGTGCCTTTGCTTCCTATATGATAAAATCCTTGTGTTCATTAGTGCTGAACCTGTCCCATTATACAGTACATTTGTAGAAGTTTTTCTTTTTTTTTCAACTACCAAACATAATATAGAGTATTTGGATTGGGTTTATCTTTTTTTTTTTTTTTACCTAAAAGGCCCTAGTTTTTGTACAAACGTCAAACTCTTGATAAGAGACCAAGCTACATGAAAAGTCAATTTAATTCTTTTATCAGGAGTTGGTTGGTTGGTTTCTTATCAGGAAAATATTATTATCAATGCTAAGTCTTCTCCCTAGCTGCTTGTAGCTCACTATTTTCCAGTCGTTGAGGTCCACATTTACCCCATTATGTATCTCTCTAAGGCCAAATCTTCCCCTGAAGATGCTTTTAGAATATAGCCCCATTACCTTTCTCAACAAGAAGTAACCAGTTCTTTTCCAGACCACTTCATTTGTGACTGCCGGTCCTACTTCAGTAGCACACCACATTCATTCTTCTTACTTCCTGTGTGTTTCACAAGCTTAACTGGCCACCCACAGTATTTCTTGTCTTGTTGTTAGAATTTATAGAGAGTGTCATGTTGTTAGAATTTATAGAGAGTATATTTACAAGTCCAATTCTTTCTTTTACTTCAAAAAGCTTCTACCATCATCACTAGGACACTACCCAAGTAATCGAAGGAGTCAACTACCTCTCTCTATCTTCTTCTATTTTATAAAAATCCTCTCTCTCTCTTACCAATCATCATCACTTTTGTTATATTTTTATGCTCAGGTTTATAATATATTCCTTTCCTATTTTAAAAATTTCATCAACAGGTCTTCCTTTAGTTCAGATCCTTTTCAGGTATTTATGGCAGTATCATCTACATGTCCTTTGTTCTGCCCACAAACATGATCTTTTAAATAAATTCTTTAGGGTTTTTGCTTTTGGGATAGAACCTTATTCATTGTGCATTCTAGAGGTGATATAAATCTTCAAAAGACATTCCTCCTCTATAACCAGATTTTTGCTCTCCAATACCCCTCATTGTTTTTGTCAGTCGGTGACTTGCAGCCAGTTAAGTTATTGAACCAATGATGCCAAAATTGTCCCAATAGAAAATGACATATGGCATATGGGTGACTCTGGTGCTGGCATTTTTTCCACAGCAATGCACACTCTTAGCTATGGTGCGCATGCACAAATGTGCTGTGGTATAATGCAATTTTATTGATTAAGTTATATTTAAACACAAATTAATTAATTTTGTCAACATTTTATTAAAGAAATGGTTGTATTATCACAAGTGTTGAATTTTCGTTGGTCAAATTAACATTGATTATTTGATATCGTAGCAGTCGAATCATTGTTGGTTGAATTAAAGAAGTTAGGCTGTATATATGTTTTTTTTTTCTGCTTATCTCTAGTACACGTGGCACAGCCCATGATAATCATGGTGGGTAGAAGTAGGCGACTGCTTTTACTGTAAGTGCACCACATGTCTACACATGTGAAAAGCAGTTTGACTTTGCACTTACAAATGTGCCAGATCCCCATTTGGTTACTTGCACTCGCTGGTGGGGTTGGACTTTCGCAAGAATCGGGGGCCATTGGAGCATTTTTTTTTTAAATCAGAAAAAGTGCCCAATGCAGGAATCGAACCCGGGTCGTAGCGGTTGAAATCCAATGGTTTAGACCATCCTTCCACTGACCCCCGTATATATGGTTAAAAAATATAAGAGTTATTCTGAAAGTTTTTCAATACAAGAAGAATACAACTGATAAAAATTTTATTTTTCCCAAAATAATCACCTTTACACTCAATGCCTCTTTGTGCTTTTTTGATCCTCTGTTAACTCACGAGGCACCCACCTGCTGAAAAGCTTCTTCACTTTTAAATCTTCATGCAATAACTTAAAAACTGATGACAATCCAATATTTAGGCTATGGTGACTAGATTGATATTTTGCAGCGTTTCTGCAATTTCTACTGCGCTTGTCACCTTCAAAATCCAATTTTCCACATTTGAACTCCTTAAACCACCTAAAAACTGTTGTAAATGATGGATGTAAACTTGGAATTGGCTATGATATTTTAAACAGTCTTTTTCATTTAAACCTACTTTAAAATAATCATTACACAGAATTGCTCTCGTGAAAATGACATCTTTAGAGAGTCAAAGTCAACAAAGGAACTGGTTTCAATCAGCCACAGCGGCCGCATGGCATATATTTTGCCACCCAATATTAGTCCAGCATCTAGCGACGGTTTATTTTTTAATATATCGCCACACTGTTACCGCCTGCCCACCCACAGGTGGATATCTAACATTGCAAAACTTTTAAGTTTGATGACTCATGTAATTTTCTTGCCTCGCATTACTTTTATAGCCTTTGATTTGTTTGGCACCAAACATAGAGAATTCTTAAAAGTATTTGCCCATTGAAGAGCAGAAAAATTGCTCAAACGCTTGCAAAAACCAAAATTAAAAGAAACTCTTTAATTGAATTTTATTGTTTCTTTTTCAAATTCTTAATGTAGTAAAACTTGTAGTTTAAACTTCAAACAATTTTCTTATTTGTATCATAAATACGTATACAGTATAATCTTGGAAATTCAAACAACTATAATTAAAAACTTATTCAACCCCCCAAACATTAAAATTTCTCAAAGGTAATTTTGCTTTTAGAAATGAAAACTTCCACAGATTTACTGCAATGGTGAAAAAATGTTGAGGGCATAACTCATCAGTGGTGATTGGGTGAAAAGTCAATGAAAATGGAACTCTTTGTGACTATTCATTTTGTTTAGAAAAGTACTTTGACATAATAAAATCTGAGAACTTTTTTATTATTAAAAACCAAAAATTTGTAGGTCATTATATTTTCTCGGAATAATAAAATCAATACTTTTAACCAAGAAGCAGTATTCCAATTACAAATTGTTGAGATTAAGAAGGCTCTCTCATATTACCAGCCCTATTTAGCATCTCTAGTGAAATGTACTTTAGAGAAATCTAGAGAATGTGATAACAGCATTGTTATCGAAACACCACAAACACATTTCAATAATCTGGATTTGATCTTGTTACTTTTTGTTTCTCATATATAATCCTAATTGTGTTCCTTATCACTTCATTTTTTCAAATTTATTCACTTCTTTCCCAATGCAATTATTCACCTAAATTAAAATATTATTTATAATTTTTCATATGTTCAAAAAGTGTAAAGATGCTTTTTACATACAAATATTGTGAATCCTCATTAAAGTGTGCCCAATTTCAAATTCATACAAAATGGATTTAAAATTATGTGGAGTCCATCAACTTGAATAATAAAATACAAATTTTAATTTGGCATTACATAAGAAAATTTTACTCGCATTCAAAGAATCCTTCATTTATAGATTTCTTCTTTAATTTTTTTTAGCCTTATTCAAATGCACGCTTTAATTTTCTACATCACTATTAGAATAATCTGAAAAATAATATTTAAAATCATGAACCTTTCTGACTAAAGCATTTTAATGTCTTGAGTGTTGCTGACATCTTGAAGGAGAGATAGAGCAGGAAAGAATTAGTGTGAGATAATTTAATAGAATTATCTGAAATTGTAGAAGGAAGATATGGAGAGACATCAAAACAGGGTGTTTGGGCATTGTTCCAAGATGGCTTACCTCCATATTGGATGGAAATGGCTGTACTACATGATGATTAAGATTAACTTTATTAACATCCTATAACGCGATATCCCAAACTCAAGAGATATTAGATTCATCTTGCTCTATAGTATCTGTTTACATAGCATGTAATATAGGTTGGAAGCCAAAAGGTGTGGGAGATATTTAAAAAAATAGTTAGTGACTACCACAAGTGCAACACATATCTAGCACCCATGTAGAAAGCTGTTCAACCTTGGACTTTAATGTTGAAATACCTGTTTGGTTCCTTGCTCACATTGGTGTACCGGACAATCCGCCCCTGGAATATCACACTTACTTTTTTAGTTTTAAAACTTAAGTGTTAATGGTACTGGTGGATTCTATAAACGCTTGTTGCCCAACTAAGTACCTGGTTTGTATCTAGGTCCTCCTCAAATGTGGAGCCTCTGTAAACAAGCCTGACAACTTTGGCTGCACACCGTTGCATAAAGCAGCTTACCATGGTCGGCATCTCCTGACAGAGCTCCTCATTTCCATGGGTATGTTCCCCTAGACCTCCTGCCTCTTCTAGCCTGACCTCACCTGGCCGGTGTGTGCACTAGGAGCAGACGTGGGGTGGGTGGACCACAACCTCAACACTCCACTCCACATCTGTGTCCAGACTGCCCTAGTCCACAACTCCCTGGATACTGTCCGGACTCTCCTTTGGGCCGGCTCTGCTGTCAACCAAATCAACCGCTTTGGAAAAGCTCCCCTCCATTACGCTGCCTTGTGGGCATTGCCTGAGCTCTGTCACCTGCTTATTCAGGTAACTAACTCCCTTGGATTCTGATAGGACCATTTCATAATTTATTATTATTATGCTATTGCATATATCCTTGTTTTCCACTTAATAAAAATGGCTATATTAAACTACAGTTAAACCTGTCTATAGCACCCCCGCTTGGGACTCACCAAAATAGGGTGCTATAGACAGGTCACTTTTAATCTAAATCGCATCGTACTACGTATTTAAAATTGGGCGCTATAGAGAGGGGGTGCTATAGACAGGTTTAACTGTATTTAAAAACCATTAAGCATTGAAAATAAAATTTATTATTTAAAAAATATATAATAATAATAATAAATAACACCTTTACTATATTCTGATGACACCACATTGCTAGTAGAAAATAAAGAAGACCTAAAAGGGGAAAGTGAAAAATTGGGTTTAAAATTAAATATCAGCAAGACCAAATTTTTAACTACCGATAATATAAATATCTTTGAAATTCCAACAAAAAAAAATATAGTTGATCACTTCATATTCTTAGGATCCAGGATTGATAAGATGGGAGGCTGCTTAGAGGAAATAAAAGAAGAATAGCACTAGGAAGGGATGCAATGATGAAATTGGACAACATCATAAAATATAAAGACATTTCAGTCAAGACAAGGGAGAGAATTTTAGAGGTGTTGGTAATTCCTGTGGTCACTTATGGATGTGAGAGCTGGACTCAGAAGAGAATAAAGAAAAAGAATTGAAACCTTTGGAATATGTACATGGAGAAAGCTACTCAGAGTACCATGTTTATGATAAAAGGTCAAATGTTTCAATCTTATATGAAATTGATCCAGTTAGATCCCTAGAATCCAAAATATATAAACAAAGACTGATCTACTTCGGACACATAATAAGAGTAAATGGAATAGAAAAGACGTTGATGTTGTGAAAAATTGAAGGAAGACCTGCAATGAGTTGGCTAGAAGGAGTCAAGAAATCTACTGGGATGTCACTAAATGAACTGCAAGTGATGGCCACTAACACAGAATAAATTAGAGAATATTTGCCCATTTAGTTACCAAAAGTTGAATTTGTCATGAAGAATGCTAACCTCAAAATGTAGACAGCATGATATACTATTTGCAATTGCTGTACTTGATAAAGGCCTTTCAGTCCCTTTCGAATTTATTCTAAGCCATCTTTATATTATATTTCCTTGATTTACATGCATCACTCTTCTTTGCCCTATGTTCTTCCAAAGTCTTCATGCAGTCAGCAATAAGGAAAGCATGATAATTTTCTATGCAGATTGTGGATAAAGAGTAGTCCAGATGATGTAGAAGTGATAGTTTCATATCTTCATTTTCAGAGTTTGCATTCCAAGTTCTAAATTATGTAGTGCAACATTAAGACAAACTTCCTTATAACAATATTAAGACCTGTGTTGTTTATATTAACATTATACAGTTTTTCAGCAATTCAGCATCAAATTGAAATTTTATTGATAATTTCAGGTTCTGAATACAATGCTGGTGTGATAACTGTCCAGAAATAAGACTGTCCTGATGTAGGAAGTGTTGTCTCCTGATATGGTTTTCAATCAAGGAATCAACTCTCTTACCCTGCCTCCTAGCATTTTGTATAAATCAGTTTTGTTTTGTGACACTTTTTAAAAATATTTTAGGTCCAAATAATGTTCTACTACTCACTTCAAGTGTAAATAATGACATTGGCTTAGTATAAATAAGTTGTTTCTATTCTATTAGGGAAGGTGTGTTGAGACTGTGAAGAACATGTTGCGCAAACATTGACAATGGAACAACTTTTTTTCCCCCCTCAAAGCTTTGACTTCCTCATCTTATTAAATAAAGATTCCAGAACATCTTACATGTTCTTTTTATATCCATAAGAAGAGGATTTCCTGGACCTTAGCAATTGTTTTCTTTGTGTTCAGTGTTATAGAACAGGTTTCACAAGGGGAGCTTCATCGCATCATTTTATATTGAGAGAAAGGTGCAATGAAACTCTCCTTGTTTCAATGTACAACCAGCACTACACAATGCATACATGGTTTGTTTTTCTTAATAATTCAAGAAAAGGTTTTGGCCAGCTCTCAGGAAAATAAAATCAATGGTGAGATGATATTTTTTACAATAAACAGCAATGAGCCATCAGGAACACTCACTTGCATGATCAGGAGGGGCCCTTTTATTATACAGTAGAAACTCCCTGTGAAGGACACCTAGTTGTAAAGTATAAGTGCCCTTTAGGGGGAGGTATCCTCTTACTGGGGAGTTAATAATTATTAAAAATAGTAATTGTTTTGGTAATGAAAACTGTTCTTTGTAGAGAGGTGTCCTCTAGCAAGAGTGTCTTCTCATGGAGAGCTTCTACTGTAATACATTTAATAGCATTGTTCCGCCAAAAATAAAAATCTACTTTAGCCAAACATTTTCATAACTTCATATCACCATATAACCATCATATAACACACCTTGTGTTTAAGGTTCAGTACTTTTGTCTGAAGATGGTAACAATGCTGTTACTGAAATGTCACATACTATTTATTTATTTTTTTATTTGGATTTGGTCTTATTACCTTGTGTTTACCATATAACCACATTTCCATAAGAATTTTGTCAAAATGAAAGCATTTCAAAGACAGCTCTTTTTTTTTAATCACAGGAGATATTTCTAAAATGACGTGCAGTCTCAAGAATAACCTCATGAATAAGGATGGGATGGGCAAAAAAAGAAGTCAAGGTCAGAATTGCAAAGGCAAAATATGATTTTAGGAGAAATAAAGAACTTTTTCAAGAAGAGAAGCTAAAAAAAAAAGGGTGTTTAAATGTTTTGTTTGGTAAGTTTTCCTGCATCAATAACCAAAACAATGGAGCATAAAATTAACTCTTTTGACATTTGGTGTGCTAAAAGAATCCTAAAATCAAATGGACAGATAAGATGACAAATAAATAAGTTTGAAGAAGATTTAATAGAGAACATAGCCTTCTAAAGGAAGTAATGAAAAGGAAGCTTGCAGGACTCTGAGAATCATCGGGAGATTGACAATACTGGAGGGGGATACACCTTGAAGAATTCCGACATCTTTCATTAAGAAGGTTTAGTGTACTTTTCTGTAGTACATATTCCTAGTTGAAAATGCAGCACCAAGAAGGAGTGTTCTGGAAATTTTTGGGTAGTCACTTCTCAATGAATGATTTTAATAAAAAGGGCTTCCCTGGATTTGTGAATTTAAAAAAATATATATATTTTGGAGGGATTATTACCTCTTCAATCTGATGATTAAAAACACACGGTAAAAAAAAAAGACCAATTCCAAATAAATAGTGTTGTCACCGAAACGTTTCACACCATTTATTTAAACTGCTGGCCACCGTAAATGCAACACCCTGAAAGAAGCATGCAAATATGTGAATATATATATAACTAGACGAATGGCCCGGGCAACGCCCGGGGTTTACCCGAGTGCGAATATATTTCAAAAACGTTGTCTTGGGTGGTCGCTATTGACAGGGTGGTCTGTATAGACAGGTGGATGTATCACACAGCTGATAACAGGGTTGTCTAGAGTGGTCGCTATAGTCAGGGTGGTCTGTATAGACAGGTGGATGTATCACACTGCTGATAACAGGGTTGCCTAAGGTGACCGCTATAGGCAGGGTGGTCTGTATAGACAGGTGTATGTATCACACTGCTGTTAACAGGGTTGCCTAGAGTGACCGCTATAGACAGGGTGGTCTGTATAGACAGGCAGCTGATAACAGGGTTGTCTAGAGTGGTCGCTATAGTTAGGGTGGTCTGTATAGACAGGTGGATGTATCACACTGCTGTTAACAGGGTTGCCTAGAGTGACCGCTATAGACAGGGTGGTCTGTATAGACAGGTGAATGTAACACACTGCTGATAACAGGGTTGTCTAGAGTGGCCGCTATAGACAGGTGTATGTATCGCACAGCTGATAACAGGGTTGTCTAGAGGGGGGCAGGGAGGCCACGTGTTCGCTGGCAGCCAATGGGCGCGCATTCTATCCGTGAGCTTCAGACATACAGACAAACAGACAGAATAAGGCAAATATATAAGTAGATTATAAGAACTACCTTTTTTTCCCCTGCTCAAAATGGAAGATGTGAAAGAGTTAACAAAAGCCTAATAGAAGGAACAAGAGCCCTATTAATAGAATCTGGATTACCAATAGAATTTTAGGCTGAAGCTATGAATACCTATACATACCTTAAAAACAGAACTCCTTCTTACCATAATACTAACAAGACTCCAGAAGAAATGTTCGCTGGAAGAAATCCTACAGTCTCTCACATAAAGGTTTTTGGATGCAAAGTAGAATTCTGGACACCTAAACATAAAAGATCTAAATTTGAAAAAATTACTAAAACAGGCATTTTTGTGGGATATTCTTTATGCAGAAAAGCATATAGAATTTGCAACCCAGAAAAATTTACAATTACAGAAACAAGAGATGTTGCCTTTTTAGAAAATCAAAAAGGTGCAGAACTATTAACTTCTAATGAGCAAGACAGCACAGATTACTCAATCATCAAGATAGATGGACCTGCAGAAGAAGAAACAAATTCATCATCAGGAGATGAAGAATCCTCTGTTGAAATTCAGAATCCAGCATCAAAAACAAGATACAACTTTAGACACACACATAGACCAGGCTTCTATTATGAACCAAGTTTGAGTGAAGAAGAATATGAAGAAAATTCAATTATTCAAGCCCCGAATTATGCTCTATTAATGACTCAGTATCAAAATCATATACCAAAAACTTATAAAGAAGCAATTGAATGCCCACAAGCAAGTAAATGGACAGAAGCCATGAAAAAAGAAATAAATTCTTTATTAGAACACCATGTATGGGACATTGAACCACTTCCTAAAGGAACAAAACCAATCAAAAGCAAATGGATTTTTACCATTAAAAATGATCCCATAATAGGAAAAAGATACAAAGCCAGATTGGTTGCAGCTGGTTATTCTCAAAAATATGAAATTGATTACTATCAAACATTTTCACCAGTTATAAGTTCTGATACACTCAGAATATTACTTTGCTATGCTGCAATGCAAAATTATGATTTTAATAATTATGATATTGAAACGTCATATTTGTATGGTGACCTCCAAGAAAAACAATATATGTTACAACCTGAAGGTTTTGAAATGGGTGATAAAACATGGTTTGCAAGCTCAAAAATACAATATATGGTCTTCATCAATCAGCCAAAGTATTTTATGACACCCTCAAAAGTAATCTTTTAGATGAAGGTTTTAAAAATCTAACCTCAGATAAATGTGTATTTATATATGAGAAGAACAATTCTAAGATAATTCTGGGAATATATGTGGATGATATTCTAGCCATATATTCAGATTCAAATATACTAAATCAAGCCATATCAAAAATAGAAAATAAATTCAAACTCAAAGAAAATACAAAAAATACCAATTTGCTAGGAATGGAAATATACAAAGAAAATGGCAAAATATTCATTAACCAGAAAGCTTATATTGAAAATATATTAATAAAATTTGAAATGGAAAACTGCAAAACTAAATCAACACCTTTAGATGCAAATATTGATTTTTCACAATATGAAAACTCCAAGAAATGTGATCCAAAAAAATATCAAGAAATCCTAGGAAATTTGCTGTTTCTAAGTGTAAAGACAAGACCTGACCTATCTTTTCCTCTGACACAGCTTTCAAAATATTCACAGGATCCTAGGGAAATTCATTTTAATGCATTAAAAGGAATTTTTGGAAACTTGAAAAAACTATTAACTTTGCCTTAAGTTACAATAAAGGTAATACCCAACTTACTGGCTACTCTGATGCAAGCTGGAAAGATGGTAATTACAAAAAGAAATCAGTTACTGGATATTTGTTTTTACTGTTGGAGACAATTTGATATCTTGGAACTCTAAATTTCAAGCACAACCTTCACTTTCTACTTGTGATAGTGAATTACAAGCATTGTTAAGTTGCTATAAGAAGTCAATCCATTTACAATACATTATTGAGGAACTATTTCAATTAGAAAATGGCTATCAACCCACTAAAATATACTGTGACAATATTTCAGCTATAAAACTTTGTAAAAGTTTTAATATATCTGCCAGTTCAGCACATATGATCAGAGCTATTTCTTACTTACATCAACAAATTATTTCAAATAATTTCATTTTAGAATATATACAATCTGAAAATAATCTTTCTGATTTTTTAACTAAAGCTTTAACTAAAAATAAGTTGTCTAATGCTCTAGAATGTCTGGGATTTTTATTTTAACTGGACTTTGAAATATGTTTTTAGCTTAGAAATGTTTAAAGTCTAGATATATATTTAAACAGTACAATTTGTGTGATAATATTGCCATATTGTCTTTATAATTCAAAGGTACTAATATAAATATGTAATGTTATATATTTCTTATATATTTATAATTTTGTAAACCAATAAAATGGCTGTTGATTTAATTAGCTGTAACATTCCCTGGACTTGTCCCGCCATCTTTCGGAGGCTATTGAAACTGTTTTGAAAATCTCTAGTTAGACGCAATATTCTTAGTTATTTGAAATATGTATATAATTTGATAATCAATCATCATTTTTGTGTCATTTACTGGGGGCAATTGTGAATATATATATATAAATGACCAAAAATGATTTGACAACTCTGTGATTTTTGTTCTTCTAACTTGTAAATTGTAAACAAGAAGTTTATAATATTCTTTTTGTTCTTTCCTGTTTTTAAATTGGATCTTAAATAAAATAATGATATAAAAAGGGTTATCTTTTTTAACTCAACCCAAATTAACACAAAATAACATGAAATTTACAACATGCATTAGCGGAGGTGAGATATGCAAATGATTAGAATTTCAGCATAGACGCACATCATGCACGCCTGTGGTTCCACTTCAAAGCACTATTTAAGGCTTGGAGGTTTCGACGATTTCAAGTTCGGCAATTGTGTTTTTCTTGTGTTTAAAAAAAAAAAAAGATCAATTATGCCTTGTGTAGAAAATAGCCGTCATCTTTTGATCAAGTATCCGAGTTCGACAGAGGAAGGGTAGTGGCCTACTGAGATTGTGGATTATCTTTCAGGGAAATCGGTAGTCGTGTTGGACGAAACCAACAACTGTAATGTGGATATGTGATCGCTGGATGCAGGAAGGTACGACGGACCGACGTGTTCAATCGCATCCACCTCACTGCAATACTTCATGTGCTGACAGGCAAATTGTGCACATGGCAGTGACCGATCGCGCAGTCACATCAGGAGCTGTAACACAGCACATTGAGTCTGTAACACATCATCCAGTGTCTGCGCGTACTATTTGACGACGTTTACAGCAGAGTGGTCTGTCCGCAAGGCGTCCATTGCTTCATCTACCCTTGACGCAGAACCACCGATGTCACTGCCGCCAATGGTGCTATGAAAAAACAATGGTTGCCTGTAAAGTCGGTTTTAGGGCGAAGATTTTACGTGACAACGGTAGAATATTTATTGATATGAATATAATTAAATTGCACAATAGGAACAAGGAATTGAATGAAAATAAGAATTGCACAAATTTTAACTATAGAAATATATTTTGTTTACTAAAACATTGTACATGTAAACTTAAACTTAACTAATTCCTATTTGAGTGATTTTGTTGAGGATAGGACGATGATAGGAGAAATATGAAATGAAAGGAAGTGTTTCTGCTGTAATGTGTCTTGCGAAAGTCAAGTCGATAGTTGTTCCTTTTAACGTAGTTGACTTAGAAACGTTTGATACACAATCAAGATTATACGTATTTTTCATGAATTTAAGAAACGAGTTGTCAGGCTTTACGTTTTTGTTAAAATCACCACACAGAAGAATCGGTATACTAGAATCAACTTGCACGAACGGTGGCACGTACTGGCTGTTGTGAATGTACGGACCGAGTCCTTGCCATAGTAACATTCCAATATCCTGCATACTAGCTCCTGGATGAATATATACAGCACCGAGTATAAACTTGAAGCTAGTATTAGCGGCGAAGCAAGTAACTTCAGTCATGCACATGTCACCCTTGGTTTTAATGACACGAGTTACGTCTGTAATCGCAACTTGGAACACTTCCGCCGTAGATGTCGATGATAATTTACGATAGATCGCCACTCCACCAGCCGCGTTGGTATTTGAAAATCAAAACACTTATTCAGATCGAAGGTTCAAATTTTTGCTAAATAAATTTGAAATTAAATAAAATTTGTAATTGTAAATGATGAAGTTGAAAATTAAAACATTTACTTAAATTAGATGTTAAAATTCTTGCTCAACACAGTTTAAATAAAGTTTTCTTATATCTGCCACTTTTTCTTAATATTTCTAATTTTAAAGAATCAATTCGAAAATCAAAACATTTATTCAGATCGAAGGTTCAAATTTTTGCTAAATAAATTTGAAACTATTTAAAATTTGTAAAATAATAATTAATTAATTAATTAATTTTAAACTAATAATTTACTTAACACTATCAACATTTATCAATAGTATGACATAACCTATAAACTCAGTTTCTCAACTTTTGTGTCAATCTAACAATTAATCAATCAATCATAGTTTACTATAATGAAATATCAGTGTACAATTATTTACCTTTATTGTTGTAGTTGTTGTAAATGTCGAATCTAAGCACTCCACATTTTCACTACAGACACAGCTGACGATACTTTAACCACACGTGTGAACTTGTATTATGACGCTTTCTTGTTTTTCCAACGCCAAGAACGTTCGAGAAAGACAAAGACAGAGACAAGCATGCGCCGATTCAATGCGCCTAATTCTCTAGCGCTGCGCGCCCCGCTGCGCGCGCAGCACTCTCGTTCGATGACTCATCGTAACGTTACCGGGCGTTACACTTTTTCATAAGTGACTCCCAGCCGCAACCTAATTTAAGACGTTGTCACGTCAAGAGGATCTGGACGGCAGAATGGAATGAAATTGTCTTTACTGACGAGTCACGCCTCTGTCTGCAACACCACGATGGTCGGATTAGAGTCTGGAGACACCGTGGTGCTGAACAGCTGCGTTATCCACTGCCACACTGGTCCTGCACCAGGTATTATGGTATGGGGCAGTATTGGATATCACTCGCACTCCTCTAGTACGCATTGCCGGTAGTTTGAACAGCCAACGCTACATCTCCGAGGTATTGGAGCCAGTTGTCCTTCCTTACCTTTAGGGCTTGCCCACAGCCTTATTTCAATAGGATAATGCACGACCACATGTGACACGCATTGTCCAAAGGTTCTTCGTCAATCGCTAGATTGAATTGCTTCCCTGGCTGGCTCACTCTCCGGATCTTTCGCCGATAGAAAACATGTGGTCCATGGTTGCTTAACGATTGACCCAGATTACATCCCCAGCTGCCACACCAGATCAACTTTGGCAATGTGTGGAAGCTGCTTGGTCTGCTGTACCCCAAGAACACATCCAAAGTCTCTTTGAATCAATGCCGAGGCGTGTGGCAGCGGTGATCTCCAACAATGTTGGCTACTCTGGCTACTGATTCTGGCTGGAACCAAACTTCGCAGAGGTCTATAAATTTAATAATTTGATTCTTGGTCAACATGTTATCTACAAAATAAATTTTGTTGTGATATCTCTTGTCTTTCTTGGTGTAGCAATTTGGGTGGCCAGCAGTGTATTTGGATTTGGTCTTTTTACCTTGTGTTTCTAATCTCTAATCCAAATTGTACCTAAAATCACCTGATGATTAAATTGAATAATTTATCACTTATTTTTTCTTTTACAGATCCAGGTACACCCTTTTTATCTAATTATATTGAATGGGTCACAAACACCTATCAAATCAAACATCTCAATGAGTTTTGCAAATGATATGAAGGTTTCAGCTCTAAGACACATTTGGAGTATGTTATAGGGGAAGGAACCTGCAGAATGGGCTATAGACATGCCATAATTGTCAAGCTAATCATCACAGAAATTTGTTGCTTAAAGAGTATAGAATGTGACTGGCCAAAGTTGCCAAATCCCTGGAGGTTTTAATGTGTTAATCTAACTAGAGTTGATCCCTGCGGCAGGCCAACGCCAATGTGGATCAGATTGACCTGAAGGGCAAGACTCCCCTCTACTCCTGCATTCACACCATCAACATCTACTACAGAAAGGAGCACAATTTTCAGCACAGCGAGCCTGCCATTCAGGTAGGTGCTCTGGCCAGCTGCTAGCACAGGTAATTGATCACCAGTTGGGCAGGTGTTGCTGGGAGCAGACTGTGATCCTCTCAACCTGGCATCCTGGCTCTGGGCAAACCAACTGCCTGCAGCCGGGTTCAAACGGCCAGAGTCCCTACGTCAACTCTGTCGCTCGGCCATCCACCGATCTCTCAACCCCTCCCTAGAGCTACCAGTCGCAGTCACCCGCCTACCATTGCCCCCACCCCTGAGGAATTATCTTTCTCGTAAATTGCTTTGACAATTTGTACGAGTCTATGTAAACTTGTAAAGGGAATACTTTTTTCATGTATATAGTTATTTCAGTTTACTAAAGTTTTGTGAAAGAATAAAAAGCCAAATATTGATGTTTAAGAAAGAAATTCAGTAAACTATACCACATAAATCCTCATTCAAGCAGTCTAGACAGTCATATTTATATATAAATAATATCTATGACATAAACCCACTTCAGAGAGGTTGTAGACCTGTGATGATGCATCCTTGGACCTGACTGCCGTGGACAAGTTTTACTGAATATTGTGAAAAAATAAACATAAAGAGTTATAAAAAAATAATTCTGGTTTTGGATTTGCTTCACAAAATGAAGTATATATATTTATAGCCAAATGTTCTTAATGAGATTTTTCTCTAAGTTTTTTTTTTTTTTTTGCATAGTTCTCCTTCTACTAAGTCTTCAAATTGCTATAGTTATTTATTGGCTACAACTGCCAAGGAATGATTGAAATTAGCCATGCTGGAATTATTAAACAGCAAAAAATGTTTGATGTCCAAATATTCCAAATGAAACATCCATTTTTGGTTCATAAACTATTAAATTACAATAACATATTATGGAAAAATATTTTTTCAAACTCATTTCATGAAAATTAAAAGGACTTGTTTGTTTCATAAAATACCTTTTTTTCAAAGGCAGTAAATTCTCAAAAGTAGTTTCCAAAGCCTACTTATGTTTATTTGCCCGGAAAGTGAGTAGTCTGTAGATCTCTCTGGTGTGTATGGAGAATGGACTCACTCGGTTTCTGCAAGGCCAACTGAAGTCTTGCATCGTCTTGGAGAAATACCAAGCCCCATTGGCTGATCAATGCACACAACTCTGAAGAAAATTTTTAATTCTCATATTGTCAACCAGTTGAGGTGAATACTCTGCAGTAATGATTTCAGCCAGGGTTAGAGAAAGTTTTACTGAACTGTCAACATAACCTTTTGTAGGCTTTATGCTCTGGCATCTAGTCATTCTGCTGGACACTAAAAATCAAAGATTTTTCTGCAAGCATAAAATATTCTGCTGAGTATTTGTGATTATCATAGAGCTACTTTTTATTGCCTAAGATTAAATGAAATAAAATAGGGCAGTGCAGTAAAGGACTGTAAAAGACACCTCATTCTAGAGCCAAAAAGTTCTTAGGGATAGGTGTTCTACCAGATGTCCAACCAGATACCAGGTGCCCAACCAGAGAGTTGATAATTAGGAAAAAGGCAAATTTTGGAAACTGACCTTTGTAGAAAGGTATCTTTTAAGGAGAATGTCCTCTCATATGTGACTGCTCAACTTCAATAATGTACAGGACTCCTGTTCTCTCAACCTATATGGAATACCTTTTGCTATCCTTTCTAAGAGGGGTTAGATGTCAGCAACTGTTTTTACTATGCCCACTAGGCAACCATTATAAAATATAGAATTGGAAACAGTTTATGACTTCAGATCCCCATTACAGAGAATTCTATCCTCAGGTTTGTTTTGTAAGGCCATATCTCTGGATGAGAACAAAGTTATACTGCCCATTCTATAGAAGTATTCTAGGTGCATTAGGCTTCAGAAAGTGGCCTTCATTGAGTTCCATGGTAGTCTGACCACAGCAAATCATATTTATATTTTTATTAAGATTTGTTACAGTTGCATGTCGCACTTAAAAAAACAAACTCTATTTAATCTTTCTTTTTTTATTATTATACATGCAATTTTGAATTATGGTCTAATTTCTGTCCCAAAATCAATATTTTAACTAAAATTACTAATTAATATGATAAATTTAGACTGTACATATAATGATCAATTGATATTAATGTTTTTTTTTGTTGTGTTTTTTTCATATTTGAACATTTATATTTATGTCTATTTTTGGTGTCGTGTGTGTGAATGTATTTTTTAATTATAAAAGTTATTTATACCTTCTATATAAATTTATATAATAATATAGCAACAGGAGTTATGTCTGCATGTGAACTTGTAATGAATGCAATCAGTTCAAAATTAATATAATGACTGTTCTTGTGAAAGATGTATTTCAAATGAGTGGCATTGGGTAGATTCCTAGGTGATTGTCTGTTTTTACTTAGCAATCAACTTGTCACAATGGACATTGATTACTTGGTATCGTATTGCTTCCTCATCAACCAGCCATAGTTGTTCCATGTAAATATAGTTTGGGCAGGAGTGTTGGTTTCTATATTGAGTGAAAAACTAAATAATCAATTTTTTAAAAAAAGTGTAAATTACTGTGTAAATATATACTATGTATCAAAGAATAAAGTTATCTCTATTATTAAAAAATCAAACTTTGTCTGTTTATCAATGAACTACGGAAGCGATTCTCACCAATTTTCCCTTGTAACTACCTTGGGGGGAGAATGGTTAGAAATACTTTCTTATTACAATTTTGTTTTCAAAAGTTGAGTTATAAGCTAAGCAATTTTAATTTTCTTAGTTATACTTCATTTTTATCTATATGTCTATTTATATATGATCTTTTAGAACCTCTCTCTCTCTCTGAGGGAATGTTTCAGAACTATGTAAAATATATTTTTTCTGTAATTTCATTTCCAAAAATTCAGAAAAAGTGATTTTTTTTAAAAACTACGGTAAAACCCCTCTATATATTTGGACAATGTCACTCTCAATGAGTGATCGATATTTCCTTTTGGCTACTCTGTTCTGTGTTGGAGAGTAAGGAACTGTTAGCTGATGTTTGATTCCTCTTTGAGTCAGGAAAACTTCAACTTGTTCGTTTACGTACTCATGACCATTGTCTGTACATATGGTTTGAATGTTTTTTCCGAATTCCGTGTAAGATGAGGTGACATAATCTTTTAGGTTTCATAGACTTCGTCTTTTCCGTTCATCTTCGTGTATAGTTCTAGTGAAGGTGTTGAAATATCTTTTACTGCTTTGGAAGTTAGTTGGTAGTCGACTGCAGCCATCACTGTGGATGAGTTGAAGTGTTGCATTTACTCTTGTCTTTGGAATTGGACTTCCAATGAGTTTTCCTTGGATGAACTAAACAGAGTCTGTACTGTGCGAGAAGTTGTTCAGTTTTAGTTCTCTTGCTAAGTTCTCATGTTGGATTTTCTTAATTGGTTCTATATTTTTCTGGCCTATTCTGTTGTGTGTGTGTGTGTGCCAGGGTATAACGCAGTTTTTATTTTTGTAGTGGTTTAGTTTTGCTGCACTTGCATTGAATGTGCAAGTCTGGAGGTTGTCGTCACTCAGGAGGAGTCAGTATATTTCATTGTCAAGTATTCCATTTGCGAGACCTGTTTTGTCTCTTTCAATGGTACACAAGTGATAATAGTCTTTATCATCCATTTAAAAAGGCAAAGTTAAAAGCGACCAACATTTAGAGAATAAACATGGTGCGAGAAGTAAAAAGCAGGTCTGTAATGATAAGTCCAGGGTGCCGCTAGCGGAGATTGTAGCATTCAGTTTCCACACAACATGATATACATGATATAAAAAGCTCATGTGTCTTGGTCAGGATATGCCTTTTTTGATTTTAATACCAACACCTGACCTTTTTTATTTTAAAATTATTTTTTCACATTTTTAGCGTATTTACGCACGTTTGGCCTTAAATGGCCATTTCTTGGTTTCTCAAGAAGCCTCTGGGACCAAAACATTTTTGGTCGCAGTGCCTGTTCCACGCCGACGAGGGCCAACAGCCTGAAACGTGTTCGTGGATAGCTTTTCTTGATTTATCAAGAAAATGGGTTGGCCAAATATCAGGTAATAGGTTAAATCAACGTTTAGTTGATTTATGTTCCACTAGATGGCGCTCTGCCATCTAAAAAGCTAATGTGCCCCTGGTCAGGATATGCCTTTTTTGATTTTGCAACATGATATAATAATAGTCTTTATATTATTCTTTTTAAATATTAATATTATCTGTGTATGTGTTTAATAAAAGTAGACATTGTTTAAAGCAAACAAAATACAAAATTCTGACAATTTATGATGAAGTAAAGTAATATTTTTAACAGGGTATTTTAAAAATAAAGCGAAATATAGGAAATTTAAAAGAAAGTATTTGTTTATCTGTCATGAAATCAGTAATCTGGTTCGAATATCATCCTACATATATTTATATTGAACTAGACGAATGACCCGGGCAACGCCCGGGTTTACACGATTAAATGTATTTTACATATGGAAGATGGACGTAGTTCCCGGAGGTCTCCCGCGAGGCTTTTTTGGCACTTGGCACAGCTGTCTCACCAACGCCAGGACCGCGCGCGGTGGGAACTTGAACTGGCCAACCGGCCGGCAGCCAGACGATTCCATTTTCTCGGAAGGGGGGGGGGGGGCCCTGGGGCAGGGAAGTCACGTGCTCGCCGGCAGCCAATGGGCGCCCCCTGCCGTCAGACCGCCACGCGTTCTAGAGGGCGCTGCTCGTGAGCTAAGTAGAATAATTTGAATATATAGTTTTAATAATTGATTTATATATTTTTTAAAATAGCCTATCGTCATCCCCGTTATTTTTAACCTATGTATGGAAATTTTGGTTTGAATTAGTGAACTACTGCGAATTTGTATACCGTGCATACAAACAGACCAACAGACCAACAAACATACAAACATTCATTTTTATATATTGTAGCGTAGAAATCAAGCCTTGAAATATCCTAAGATGTAAAAGTATTTATTGATGACGTCACAGCGACGAGTCGACAATTATTAACAAGTCAGCAAAACTATTTACAGCTAGAGAATCTTAAGCAAGCAAGCAAAGAAATATTTTAAAGATGATTTCACAAATACAGATTAATATATATTTTTATAATCTGTTGAATATATTTTCATTGAATAATATTAAATTAAATAATAAAATATTTCTTCGCCACATAGCCTCCTCCTATAAAGAGCATCGACCTGATGTTCAGCGAGAACGGGTGATAGGGCCTGAGATCTCTTCGCGGGTCTGTGGTTGTTGTGTTCGTTCAGTGGGGATGTCTTCTTCCTGGAAGTTTGTCGAGTCATCTTCTGGGTCCTCTTCTAGCTGGTCCTCCTGGTCCTCTGGGTTTAAATAAGGTTTCATCCTACAAATGTGAACTAAATCTTTTGTTTTACGACGACCTTGCTGGTTTCCGAATGTTTCAACTTCATAGGTCACATCAGATATTTTTCGTGTTACTTTGTATGGGCCGAAGTAACATCTCATTAGTTTTTCCGAATATCCCACTTTACGCACAGGAATAATGATCCATACAAGATCTCCAGGCTGATAAATTATATTTCTGTGATGGGCGTCATAGCGATGTTTATTGCTATCTTGAGATCTCATGGAGTGGATACGTGCCAGTTTTCGTGCTTCTTCGGCTCTTGCCCCTAGAGTTTGGATGAAATCGTCGTCTTCTGGCAATAACTTGGGGAATAACACGTCAAGTGGAGTCTCGGCTTCACGCCCGTGTACAAGGAAAAATGGGGTGAACCCAGTAGAATCTTGTTTTGCTGTGTTGTATGCAAATGTAACGAATGGAAGAATCCTGTCCCAATCTTTCTGGTTGACATCTACATACATGGACAGCATGTCTGCTATGGTCTTATTCAACCTCTCCGTGAGTCCGTTTGTCTGGGGGTGATAGGCGGTCGTCTTCCGATGGGTTATTCTGCACTGGTTGTTCAGATCACTTATCATTGAAGATGTGAAGTTCCTTCCTCTATCCGTGATTAATTCCCTCGGCGCGCCGTGCTTTAAGATGACATCTTCAATGAAGAATTTGGCGACTTCCATGGATTCACTTGTGGGTAGAGCTTTAGTTATCGCATATTTCGTTAGGTAGTCCGTACATACAATAATCCAACGGTTGCCACCTTCTGATGTTGGAAATCTCCCCAGGAGATCCATTCCTACCTTTTCAAAGGCAACTTCAGCAACAGGTATTGGCTGTAAGTGCCCTGAGGGGAGTTGGGGCTGATGTTTACGCCTCGGACAATCTGAACAGTGTGCCACATACCTTCTAACCGTTCTATACATTCCGGGCCAGTAATACTTTTTTCTTATTCGGTCATAGGTTTTAGTAACTCCGAGGTGACCAGCCGTGGGTGAATCATGGAAATTTTTCAGTAATTCCTGCCTTAATTGGCGTGGAACCACCAAAAGCCATGGTTTCCCCATTGGATCATAATTTTTTCTGTAGAGCGTGTTATCGATTTTTACAAAGGAATTATTAGGAGAACTTTGTAATTTGTCAGCGATTTTTCTAATAGCTTGATCATTCATCTGCTCTTCGCTAAAGTTCTGCAAAGTCACTATGCTTGGAATATCTTCCTCCATATCTTCACTGTATTCTAATGGACTTCTTGATAAGCAGTCTGCGTCCTGATGTTTCCTTCCGCTCTTATACACGACAGTGACGTCAAACTCTTGCAGCCAAAGTGCCCATCTTGCTAACCTCCCACATGGGTCTTTGAGGTTGGTCAGCCAGCACAAAGAGTGGTGGTCTGTAACAATAGTGAACGGCTGTCCAAAGACATATGGTCGGAATTTATTGATAGCCCAAATGATGGCAAGGCATTCCCTTTCTGTGGTTGAATAATTTTTTTCTGCCTTATTTAAGGTTCTGTATGCATAAGCAATGGCTCTTTCCTTTCCCTTTTGTATCTGCACTAATACTGCTCCTATTCCGTAGTTGCTTGCGTCAGTGTGTATTTCGGTTGGTGATGAGTAATCAAAATGTCCAAGAGCGGGTTCGGAAATTAACGCTGACTTGAGAGCTTCAAATGCATTTTGCTCTTCCTGGTTCCAATTAAATGCTGAGTCTTTCTTCAAAAGGTCATTCAAGGGTTGGGCTACGTGGGCATAATTGGGTATGAAGCGGCGGTAGTAGGATGAAAGGCCAAGAAAACTTCTAACTTCCTTCAATGACCTTGGTGTAGCGAAGTCGCGGACTGCTCAAATCTTTTCTTGGTCGGGACGAATTCCATTTTCACTCACCTCATGTCCAAGAACCGTGATAGTTTTTGCACCAAACTTGCATTTCTTGGAATTGAGACATAATCCGGCTTTCTTAAGGCAATTTAATACAAGTTGAAGGCGTCTTAGATGTTCTTCAAAACCATCTGAAAAAACGATGATGTCGTCGAGGTAACACAAGCAAATGGTCCACTTAAGACCCTTCAGAAGATTATCTATCATTCGTTCGAAGGTAGCTGGAGCATTACATAACCCAAATGGCATTACTTTGAACTCGTACAGTCCATCTGGAGTTATAAATGCTGTCTTCTCACGGTCCGATTCTTCTACGTCGATTTGCCAGTACCCTGATTGGAGGTCCATGGAAGAATAAAATCTAGCTCCCCGTAAGCAGTCTAAAGTATCGTCGTTCCTTGGGAGAGGGTAGACATCCTTTTTTTGTTATTTTGTTAAGGCGTCGGTAATCGACGCAGAATCTCCAGCTTCCATCCTTTTTTCTTATCAATACTACAGGTAAGGCCCACGGACTTTCAGAGGGCTGAATGATGTCAAGTTTTTCCATCTTGTTTACCTCATCCTGAATAATTTGGCGTTCTCTTGGTGCAACTCGGTAAGGTCTTTGTTTGGTCGGTAGGTGGTCTCCAGTGTTAATTCGGTGTTTAACATTGACATCCTTGAATTGTTTTCTTTTACTAAATTCGAAAATATCCGTATAGTTTTTTTAACAAATTGCTTAATTTTTCTTTTTGAGATTCATCAAGTGAATCATCTATAAAAAATTCCGAGATTTTTGGGTCTTCAGAATGTTCCGCCTCTGTTTCAACTTGGTTACAATCAGCTAGAGTACATAATTGACTATCTTCGATGACAGCACTATCGGCTACATGCATCCCCTGTGGGATTAGTTTCGGATATGGACTCCAATTTACCACCCAAAGTGTACCTCGGTTATTGGTAAGTGAAATGACAGAGGAGGGAGCCGTTAGTTCTCTTTCCAGCAATAGCTCTTTTCGTCATTCTGCCACCACAATTGCGTCATTAGGAATGTCACGACTTGCTACTTCTATTAACTGAATAGAGGCGGGTTCGATTCTATATTCCAATTCCGAGTAGAGAGGTGAGCTGTTCTTAGAGGTATCCTCAAATAGACATTTTTCTAAGAAGAGTGTGTCGTCAGCTGAATCAATTATTGCCCTAGATAACTTCAAAAAGTTCCAACCAAGAATAACTTCGTGACTACAGTCTTCCATAACGACAAATTCAAAGCTTTCCTGTAGTCCATTCAAGTCCAGTTTCAGTGTGCAGCGTCCTTTTGGTCTTACAATTTTACCGTTGGCTACTCGTAATGTGACGTCAGTTTCGGCAAACATTATTTTTCTTAGTTTGAGTCTGAACCTCTCAGAAATGACAGAATATGAGGCTCCTGAGTCGACGAGGGCACGCGTCATTTTTCCTTCTATTTTAATGTCTATGTAATTTTTTTAAAAATTCTAATGTGGTCGATAAGGGAGGATTTATAAATTTTGCGGCCTTACCTCCAAAATAGGACGCATCTTCTAGTTTTCCTAACGGGAACGGCGAGGCGACTGGCTGGGTGTTCTCTCAGGAGACGAATGTTGTCCTTTTCGGCCAGTGTAAGGAGAGGGGCTTCGGTAGCGGCGTCTATTTTCTCTTGGCAGGTCGTCGTTGGGCTCTTGGCTGCTCCGAGAATTATAGAATGTTCTAGGCTCTAGCCTATCTCTCTGTTTGTAATTCCAAGTTTGTTCTCCTTCATATTCTCTCCTCCTGTCACGGCAGTAGCGCACGACGTGGCCAGGGCGTCCGCAGTGGAAACAGATTGGCTTACCTTCCGTGGTTCGCCATTCGTTGGTATCGCGTCTTCCGTTTACTTGTTTCGGCTGCTGCGGTCTAGGTTGGAACTCGTACCTAGGGCTTGATAATGGCCTTGGCGCTCTATTTTGAGGGAAACTTTTAGAGATTGCGCAATTGTTTTTTCAATTTCTTGCTGCACCATATGTCCAATTGCAGAAATTTCTGGTTCTTCTCGAGGAGAGGCTAATGCTCGCTGTACCTCCTCGCGAACCATTTACCTAATCATAGATGACAGATCTGCCCTGTCATCATGATCACTGAGAGACGCCACATTTGGTAGTCGCTCGTACCTGGTTGGGGTCACTCGCTTACAATGTAGCGCTTCAATGTCAGACACACGGTGACGAATTGTTCAGTGGTATGTGCATCTCTTGGGAGAAGTGCCTGGTAGAGCTCCTCTGCTATCCCTTTTATCAAATGGGATATTTTATCTTCCTCATTCATATGAGGGTCTACCTCTTTGCAGAGGCGCAGGACGTCTTGAATATAAAATTCGGTGCTTTCACCTTTTAATTGTGCGCGAGTTTTTAAGGTTTTCTCTGCTCGTAACCTCAAGTTTTCGTTTTTTCCGAAAACTGATTTTAACTGGGACATGAACTCCGTCCATGTCAGGATGCTCTCCTCATTGTTCTCAAACCATTTGAGAGCAGTGCCGGTCAAATAAAAGTAAACGTTGGCGAGACAAAGTGTTTCATCCCATTGGTTATGCTTCGCCACACGTTCGTACTTTTTCAACCAGTTATGGGGATCTTCAGCACCCTCACCAGAGAACATTGAGGGGTTTCTAGGTAGATGTTGTATAAAAAATGAACCTACCTGATTTGTTGCTTCTTTCTTGATGGTCATGGTTGTTTCTTCTTGCTCACCCGAATCAATTTTACGTTTTTTTCTGAATGGGTATCGATCCAGCTTCTTCACCAGTTGTAGCGTATAAATCAAGCCTTGAAATATCCTAAGATGTAAAAGTATTTATTGATGACGTCACAGCGACGAGTCGACAATTATTAACAAGTCAGCAAAACTATTTACAGCTAGAGAATCTTAAGCAAGCAAGCAAAGAAATATTTTAAAGATGATTTCACAAATACAGATTAATATATATTTTTATAATCTGTTGAATATATTTTCATTGAATAATATTAAATTAAATAATAAAATATTTCTTCGCCACAATATATAGATATAGCATCATATAATGTAATTATATTGTTGCACTGTGGTTGGCATCATATCCATATTCGATTGGTCCATATTAAGTTTATAAGTGAGACCAGAAAGACTAATCACGAATGAATTTATTTTAACAAGGAAAGTATTTACAAATTTCGCCAGATCTCAAAAACAAACCGAAATATATAAACAAGCAATTTACAAATAAAACGCTGTCGTGATGATGATTCTCCGAGTAGGCCACCACAGATTATTCTGTGACATTACCCCCTCCTTCAGGCTCCACCATGACCGCGTGGTCTTTTTATATTCTTTGGAAGTAGAGCTTCAATCTTGATAGATGGATGATGTGTGATGTTGGGTTTATCTTTAGGTGTTACAAAATAGTTCACTTCTGATAGTTTTCCTGATATTGTGTATGGCCCAAAGTATCTTCTCTGGAACTTTTCGCATTTCCCTATTTTCCTTATTAGTGTCCCATATGGATACCAAATATCCTATGTTATATTTGAAATCGCAATTCTTTTCATTGTAATAATTCCTCATCCGTTCTTGCGCTTTTTCGTGTTGTGGATGCCTAATTCTCTGAAATTCTGAAATTTTCTGAGTAGGCCAAATCTATGGCCAAAATATAGTTTTGTTGTTGTTGTTGTTTCTTATCCCCTTGTGTAAAAATTACACAAAATCCATGAGTTCATGCTCCTCGAACTGTTTTATGATGAGCAGCGGCCTCTCCCAAAGGTCCTGTTTAGTGCATCTAATGCAAGCCAAAATGTGTTCTGGAGCTGCAGGTGCCAAGCTACATTTTGGGCAAGTGGGGTAGATTTTGTTTATATTTTCTATCTTCAATGGCTTGAGATGGCCTGTTCTAAATCTTGTTAGTGTTGTTTGATGCTGTCCTGATTTCTGATGTTCAGAGCTCCTCCTGGGTTCACTCCATTGTACCAACTGTGCTTAGGTGGGATCCTCCAGTTCTTGTTTATTTTTGTTTTGGCTACTGTTTCTTTTCTTTAAAAGTAAGTTTATTTTTCTGTGGCAAGGGTTCTTTTGTGCCTTTTTTCGCTAGCACATCAGCAGCTTCATTGCCTTCAATTCCAACATGTGAGGCTATCCATTGAAGGTGAATTTTTGAGGTTTTTGAGAGTTTTTGGAGATAGCCAATTATGTTCCTGCTTACTTTGTCTCTAAGTTCCCCTGTGTGACTCAAATGTTGTATGGGACTTCTACTATCAGTAAGAATCCAGATATCTTGATAACTAGTATTTCTGATGGATTTTAAGGATTCATAGATGGCTATAAGTTCTGATCTGAAGACTGAGCAAAAATCTGGGTTTCTTCTGTTCATTTTCTCAATGCCATTTGTGGTTTTGATGAGACAGCCACTGCCAGTGTGTCCTAGCTCGTCTCTGCTACCATCGGTATAAATAGTTATTGCATTTTTAGGAATGTTATATTAATTATTTCTAATGATAATTGTTTTAAGTATTCTGGATTTTGGCATTGTTTGTTGGTGGGTTCATTTAAAGAGTCATTAAAAATAACATTTTGTAGTGGTTCGCATGGAGAAATTTTTTCTGCTAAATAATTTTTTCTACTTTATATTTTAAAAATCCATTTCTTTTGGCCAGGTGGAGAGGGCCTTCTTTTTTGAGTCTTAGATTGGATTCCCAATTAAGTATGTAATTGGAAGTTCTGTGTTTGTTTCCATAACTCTTGATTTTGTTTATATATTTTGGCAGTTGTAGCTTCTTCTATCCTTTAAGGGCATAATGTCTGCCTCGTAAAGTTCAATATCGTTAGGGCAGGTATTTCGAAGACCTGTAATAATTCTAGTTGCACTTAGTTGTATCCTTTCCAGTGGTTTTAGATTTGTTTCAGATGCTGTACCATAGATTTGATATCCATATTCCAGGATAGGTCTAATTAGAGATGTGTAAGTTAATTTTAGTGTGGTTGCATCGGCTCCCCACTCTCTTCCTGAAATATATTTCTGGATTTTTAGTCGGTCTCTTCCTTTTCTAATAACTTCTTCAATATGTTTACTGGAGTTAATTTCTGGATCCAGTGTGTAGCCAAGATATTCAGGATGTTTATTATATTGTAACTAGACGAATGGCCCGGGCAACGCCCGGGGTTTACCCGATTGCGAATATATTATTCGAATTATAATTATATAATAAAATATATATCACCTCTACGTAATCCCCAGAGAGAGTGTTTTTGTTGCATCATGCTGTGACTCACACGATGACCCAAGGTCAACAGGGGTGGAGCAGCAAGCTTAGGCCTATCACCGTCTGGCGGCGCTGCTTGCGAGTTATATCTACAATTCTGCAAATAACTCTAAGGATATTCAAGATATTCAAGAAATTATTTTTCGAAAACCTTTCCGGGGATATACCTAATAATATCCCAGAATTTCATGGCGATGGGATGTATGGTTTTTGAATAACAGGGTTGTCTAGAGGGGGGCAGGGAGGACACGTGTTCCCTGGCAGCCAATGAGCGCGCATTCTATCCGTGAGCTTCAGACAAACAGACAAACAGACAGATTAAGGCAAATATATAAGTAGATTGTTGTTCTTTCAGAATAATTTTTGGCCTTATTTTGTATAGTTTCTTATCGGTAGTAAAAAGACAGGTTTCAGATTTTTGGGATAAATTCTAATTTATGTTTATTAGCAAATTTGTCTAGGTGGAGAAGAGACTTGTTCAAATCCCTTTCAGCTTTTTTCCAGCTAGTGTTACTGCTCCATAGAATAATGTCATCAGCGAAAAGTCCAATATTGGTTTTAGGTGAAATTTTTTCTTCTATGCCTGCAATAAATAGGGTGAAGAGAGTTGGGCTAAGGACTGATCCTTGTGGTAATCCTTGGTACAATTTGAAGGTTTTAGATAGAGTTCCATTATATTTGACCCTGATGTATCTGATGAAAAATAAGGAATCGAGAGCATTTATATGAGGTTTTTAGGTATAATGGAAGAATAAAGTCATTGTTAAAAACAATGATGATTTTATACTTTTACTATTTCCAGATCTCTACATGTCTATATAGGGCGCCAGTGGCTGCAGAAAACCAGACCACAAATTTATTCATCTAAGGCACATGTAGAGACCTAAAGCTGTGCCGGCTAGCAATTATGTTGATGGGGAAATTAACCAATCAATCTTTTTGGTTAGACAAATTTTTATTTAGACTAATAAAATCTTTCAATGTACAACATTTTTTTATTATATTAATTAATGAAATCACGCACATATATAAGATTAAAAAAATATATATAAAAAAACTGTAGATAAGGTTAAAAGGGAGGAGTTTCAAACTTTATACAAAAAGAAAAAAAAAAGGCCTATCGTGCCAAAGTCCCAGATTGTCCCCGACCTACCTTCAGCCACCAATGTCCACCATTCAAAAGGGGCAGGCAAAGGCGGCAGCCAGCGGCCTCCGCCCTCCGCAACTCCAAGTCTTTTTTGCTTCTCAGAAAAAAAGATCTAATTTTTGTTAAGAAAAAAAATGTAAAAATCTGAATGTCAATATCAAAATTGTCAATCTCCAAGAATGTAAATATCCCGCTTCCTTGTCCCAGTGTTGCTGAACTCACCCCCCAAGGCTATCATCACTCTTCTCTCTATGAAAATAAAAAATTAAAAAGGCATCTTAAAAAAAATGATAAAAATAAATTAAATATAAAATTATTAAAGAAATATTCACAAAAAAATAATAAGAAGAATTATGAAAATATTGAATTAAAAAATGATTTAAAAAATATAATTATTATTGTTGATTCTGGGCATCTTGGGGTCAGCTTGGGAAAGGTTCAGGGCTCGTGGTGGAGCTGGTGCTCTGCATGAAGATGGTGGAGTCAGGTCAAGCACCATAGGTCGGTGGCTTGAATACAGGGAAGGGGTGTCTGGGTCCATCTTGGACTGGCTTGTGGTCAAGTCGGCCACCATTGGACATGTGGCTCGACCAACAGGAAGGGGTGTCTGAGTCCATCTCAGACTAGCTTGGTGTCGGTGGGGCCAGGTCATCCACCACAGGTCAGGTGTCTCGACCACCAGGAAGGGGTGTCTGAGTCCATCTCAGACTAACTTGGTGTTGGTGGGGCCAGGTCATCCACCACAGGTCAGGTGGCTTGACTGCAGGAAGGGGATCTCGGTCTCTGGCTCAGTGCTGCCAAGGCTAAAGGTGGCTTCAGGCTCCATCTCGACACCTCGCAATCACCAGAGGTTTGTGGCTTAGATGGACATAGGTGGGATATGGTTAGGTTAGGTGGGGTTCTGGGTTACTTTGGCATATTATGGTCACGAGGTGTCCCAACATATCTATTTTAAAGGAAATCATTTATCCAAGTGATAGCTCTTCCATCAATTTTGAAATGCTTATATAATTTTGTAATTAACTTGTTTTTCCATACTTTATCAAAAGCTTGTGTAAGGTCTAAAAAAGCAGCTATGCTGTGGTTAGTTGGTTTTCTGTTTTGTGCATCTTTTACCTTTTGTGTGGAAAATAAGAGTTGGTCTATTGTCCCATGTCCTTTCTCAAATCCATATTGTTCTTCTGGTAAGAGATTTCTTGTGTCAAGGTGGTAGGTGAGTCGTCTGAGTATAATTTTTCCCATTATTTGCGGCAAATACTTGTGAGGGAGATAGGTCGATAATTTTTTGGGTCATCAGCAGATTTGTCAAGTTTTTAATAGGAATTATTGTTGCAGTTTTCCAGTCTTGAGGCAATTTTCCAGTTTTCCAGGAGTTATTGAAAATATCAAGAAGTACATCTTTGCCATTTTTGCCCAAGTTTGATATCATTTGGCCATGGATTCCATCTGGCACAGGAGTCTTGTTTAGGTCAGTGTTTTCTAATGCGTAATCTAGCTCTTTCATATTGATTTTTTCATGGAAAATATTATGAGTGCTGGTGAAATTTTTACAGTCATGAATAATCTTTCGGGCCTTTTTTTCAACTTTCTTATCTTTTATTTCAAATTTGATTTTACTACTTATTTGATATGAATTACCTAAAAGATTAGCAGCATTTTTGTCATTAGTTGCTGGGGTACCATCTGTATTCTTAATCATATTTGTGTTTTCAGTTTGTGGCTAGGCTCTGTCAATTTGTTTTGCCAAATGCCAAAGTTTTGTATTTGGGTTTCTTGGGTTCAGGTTTTCACAAGTTTGTTTCCATTTTTCCCTTTTCATATTTACGTATAACCTTTTTATTTTTGCATTCACAATGTTCAGTTCAGTTCTACAATTTGTTTGGTTTTGGGTGCACTTTTTTGTATTTCATTTCTTTTATTTATAAGTGTTTGAATATCTTTTTCCTGGTGTGTATAATTTGGAATCCATTTCTTAATATTACCTCTTGGTATTGAAACTTTGGCTGCTTTAATAATGTTCCAGATCTTTTATTCTAGTGGGTGCTTTTCTAAAGTCTTCATTGGTGTTTTGCTGGTAAAGATTCCAATTAGCCTTTTTGAAGTTCCAGAATCTTTCTTTAATTGAGCTGGTTTTGGTCTTGGTGCTAATTTCTATCAAAATAGGCAAATGATCACTTCCAATACTTTTTAATATTTGCCATTTGCATTTGTGAAAATGTAAGGACTGGAGAAATTTATATCAAGTGCTTGTGCAGTATTATAGCTGTAGGAATGGTGGGTAGGATTCCCATCATTTAAGCACATGAAGGCATTGTCGTCAAATAAGTTTGAAAGTATTTTGCCTCTTGGGTTTGGCATGGAACATCCCCATAGTTGATGTTTGGCATTAAGATCACCTACAATAATAGTGTTGTCTGTAAGAAATTGAGCCATTGTTCCATCGTCAATAAGTTTATTGTTTGGTGGGTGATACATATTGAATATGTTGATGGTTTTGTTTTGACTGAGGTAGATTTTGATACCTTGGGCTTCGAGGTCTGATATATTTGGAATATTAATGGCTATGTCTTCATAGTGTTGGGACACATCGTGACCATAATATGCCAAAGTAACCCAGAACCCCACCTAACCTAACCATATCCCACCTATGTCCATCTAAGCCACAAACCTCTGGTGATTGTGAGGTGTCGAGATGGAGCCTGAAGCCACCTTTAGCCTTGGCAGCACTGAGCCAGAGACTGAGACCCACTTCCTGTGGTCAAGCCACCTGACCTGTGGTGGATGACCTGGCCCTACCAGGCTAGTCTGAGATGGACTCAGACACCCCTTCCTGGTGGTCGAGCCACATGTCCGATGGTGGCTGACTTGACCACAAGCCAATCCAAGATGGACTCAGACCCCCTTTCCCTGTAGTCAAGCCACCGACCTATGGTGCTTGACCTGACTCCACCATCTTCATGCAGAACACCAGCTCCACCACGAGCCCTGAACCTTTCCCAAGCTGACCCCAAGATGCCCAGATCCAACAATATTAATTATATTTTTAAAATTATTTTTTTAATTAAATATTTTTGTATTTTTATTAATTTTTTGTGAATTTTTCTTTTATAATTTTTATATTTAATTTATTTTTATCATTTTTTTAAGATGCCTTTTTATTTTTTATTTTCATAGAGAGAAGAGTGATGATAGCATTGGGGGGTGAGTCCAGCAACACTGGGGGCAAGGAAGCGGGATATTTTACTTTTTTTTCTTAGCAAGAGTTTGATTTTTTAATTTTTTTTCCTGAAAAAGCTAAAAACTTGGAGTTGCGGAGGGCTCAGGCCGCTGGCTGCGGCCTTAGCAGTCCCTTTTTTCGAATCGTGGACTTGGGTGGCTGGATGTCGAGGTAGGTTGGGGATAATCTGGGACTTTGGCATAATAGGCCTTTTGTATAAAGTATATATATATCGTACTTTTAAAACCCTCCCTTTTAACCATATATATAGTTTTTTAATACCTTTTTTTTAATCATATATATATATGCGTGATTCTATTAAGTAATTTTTCTTTGTTAATAATAAATATACCTGATGTACATTGAAAGATTATTTTATTGGTCTAAATAAAAATTTGTTTAGCCAAAAAATGATTGGTTAATTTCCCCATCAACATTATTGCTAGCCGGCACAGCTTTAGGTCTCTATATGTGCCATAGATGAATAAATTTGTGGTCTGGTTTTCTGCAGCCACTGGCGCCCTAATATTTGGACATGTAGAGATCTGGAATTAGTTTATTTAAAGATAACAACAACATAAAAATATATAAAATCTCCCGATTCTAACAATGACGCCCAAAGCGGGGCTTCTTCTATTATATTAAAAACTTATAAAATCTCACGATTTTAACAATAGTACAAATTCTTGATTAAAAATGCAAGGCCACCCCCTTCTTTATTTCTATATTTTCTGAGGATATTATAGTTTTTATATTTGAGATTGTACTTTTCATTTAATATGGTTTCCTGTAGGGCTATAATTTGTATCTTTTGTTTTTCAGCTATTTCCATTATTTCTTCTAATTTTATTTTTGTTGCTGTTGAGCACAATCCATTTATGTTGCACTGCAAAATTCTCAATTGCTTGGAAGCTGCAAAGTTAGAAGTTTGTGGAGACTGTATTATACTTATCGGACAGAACCCTCTACCTAAGTCCTGACCGCGCCCCTGTTTATTCTGCGCGACGGGCGATGCAGCATGCAAATCAACATCTGATCTCATGGAATGGGGTGTAGGGGTGCAGCTTTCGCTGATCATGGCACCATGATCCAGGCACACTTTGTTGAAAGTATGACTTTTCCTGTAGTTTGAGGCCGTTCCTAACATGGAAGCAGACGCCTTTGCTGCCGACTCTAACATGAGTACAGACGCAGCTCCTCCGTATCCCTGAAGTGGGACCCTTGCTGAGGTCTATCAACTGGGTCAGTTGTAGTCAGGATTTTTAAAGAGATCTACTCCTCTTCTAACAATGCTGCTGTTGGTCCGCGACTGCTTATTCGTCAGAGTTATTCTGCTTGTTTCGCAGCTGGACTTCATATCTGAAGGTCGTTCCCCTATCCGCCACCTGGGGACGCGCCTTATAGCAGTCAGCTCTGCCAAGGGATATTAATATATATTTAAAGAGAAAATATCTTATTTAAAATTCAATAAATGTTTTCAAAAAAATTATGTGTTTCAAAAATACAGGGTGATCTAAAAGTCCCGAACAATTTTAAAAATTAATAACTCCGCGAATATTTGCGCTAGAGCAATGCGGTAAACACCATTGTGTTCAGGATGCAATGGGATTTTTTATGGCAAATAATGAAAAATTCGAAATTGATTTTAGTTACAATTGTATTTGCTAGATGGCGCTCTACCAGAATCAGAGATTTAGCAGCCAAATTGTTTGATAAATTTAAAAATATAACTGATCGACACGTATTTTTCCTTTTTGAATACCAAGAAAGAACCCTAATAATATCAAATGACAAATTAATAAAACACCATTTCGCTGAAATAGAAAAATTGGTTGACGATTTTTAAATACAATTTGAGATATGTAAAAAACAAGTCGGTGGACGAGTGGGTAACACCCTCGATTCCCGACAGTCATGAACCGGGATTGAATCTCGCGTTAAATTTTGTTTAATATGTAAATAACCTTCACATATTATTCACTGTTTCAATTATCATAAACTAGGTTGCTCTTGTTGAGCGGTACCTAATAGAGTGATTTTCAACCGGCGGAGATGTGTAAAATAGGTATATATGCAAATTAAAACATGCAGCAAAAAATATTTATATTTTAGATGAAGTTTTGTGAAATAGATTGAATGTTTGAAAAACACTACTGATATCAATACACGATTTTTTGAAATGTAAATATAGTACCAAAAATTATGATGGCACTACTGATAGGATTCCTTGCTATAAGGAATGTGTAGTTTCTTGACTAATTGGCGATCCTTGACTATTTAACTGGATATTTGTCATGATCCAACAAATGTGGTAGGCTGGCATCGATAAACACGCGACTTAATGTACCCCCATAACCGAAATTGTAAGGCGTCAAGTCTGATGATCTTGGAGGCCACTGTTATATAAAGTGACGACTTATCCCACGATTTTCACCGAACGTATCCTTCAGCAATTGTTTGGCACCGCGGGAGATATGAGGAGGTCCTCCATCTTGCATGAATGTTATTTCGCTTAGTGCTTGTCTGTCCTGCAATATGGGAATACGCTTTTCTCTCAAAAGTTGAACATAACGTTTACCACCGTTAAAAATGATTTTAAAAGTTCTTCCATTGATTTTTCAAAGAAAAATGGCCCAATAATAAAAGAAAAAGTGAACCCACACAAAACTGTAACTCTGGGCTGATGAAGTGGCATTTCTGTAAAAATCCTAGGGTTTTCTGTTGCCCAAATGAGGCTGTTTTGAATGTTGAATTCTCCGTTTAGAAAAAAGTGAGCATCATCTGTCCACAGAACATTCGACAGCCAGTTTTCATCAATATTAATTTACCGGAAAACCCATGCAGCGAATTCTTGAGGCTTCTCAAAATCGTTGACTTTCAACTCGTGAAATCTTTGGATTTTGTGTGGGTATTTTTTAAGAAAAATTCTAAATGTGTGTTCTCTCCAAACTGTTCCATACGAAATCCCCGTTTGTCGAGAAACTTGTCGAGCACTTCTCCATACGTGGATAACGTTTCAATAGCTTCAACCTTCTGCAAAACCGTAACAGCCACTGACTTGCATGTCGATGGTCTTCCACTCCGAAGTTTTGCTTCCAGAGATCCAGTTTCCTCGAAATTTTTAATCATTCGCCTTGAGAGTAGCAACTCATGGGTCCTTTACTGCTTCGAATACCCTTAAAGGAACGAAACGCTCGTGAAGCTTCAGTAGCAGATTCTGAATCGCTATTAAAAAATTAACAAAGAGTGCTTTATCCTGTAGTGACGGCATTCCAGGGGGAGGGGGGGGGGGGGGCTAGAAGTCCGAACACACCTCCCTGCGGTCCCCCCTGTACCCTTGGAATATTTGAACAAATTCTGGTTCCTTTCCAAGGTGACTAACGTGGCAACGTCACCCATTTTCCAATAA
>CP092863.1:183710031-183727808 GCA_030710605.1 Cordylochernes scorpioides | reverse complement strand
TATCTTTTGTTCATCACTCATAGTTTGTTCTTGCCTGAAATAAATTGTTGTCTCATCCCGAAGTTGGTCTTCCCTGATTTTCCAAGTGGCAATATATATTTACATATAATATACATTTTGATACAATATATGCCTTCTCATTTAAAGATTTACATATATCTTTATAAAAATTCAAAATCCAAAAAAATTCATCAGCAAATATCCACTCTACTGAATCAAATTTTAAAAAGATATTTATGAATGCATTATATATATATTGAAGATTTGGCAATCCATAATTAAAATTATATTTAAAAAAGATGCATATATTGGATTTCTAATTATTTTATTGTTCCAATATTTCGAGGGGCAACTCGCCTCTCTTTATCGAGGATGTTTGTGTTTTTCACTAGAACATGCGAGCACGCGTACACCACTCTCGTTCCAAAAGGCCAATGAAAGAATTGTATCTTTGATTTAAATATTGCATTTAGTATATATACAGCTAATAATTATAATTAATATTATAGATTATTATTTTATCTATGAAAGAGAGAGATATTTATATACAACAGTGTAATTGTAAATAATTGTGTGTATACATATTAATTCTAAATTAATGAAAATTTTAAAAGAAAAAATGAGTAAATTAAAAGTAAATACATAGTTATTTACAAATAATTAAGATATGAATTCTTTATAAATTTCTGGAAAATCAATTTTTCTGTTTATACTCTGTTTATCTTCGGCAGAAACCCAACTTTCTAAAAACAGTCTACAATGCTTTTCTGCTATATTTTTGTATATAATTGTGGCCTGTTTGAAATCTGGAACATGGCTATTGTTTAGGGAGTGGTCCTCTAGTAGGGATGATGGTTTGTAGTTTTTTAAAGCTGCTTTATGCTGATTGATACGATCTTTAAGTGATTTACCTGTTTCTTTTTTTATTTAGTTTTGTAAATTTACAAAATTCCCTGCCAAAAATGCAATGCTACTTACATTGTACTATTTGTCCACATTGTGTCGCGGTCTCACGCAATTCTGGCTTTAACTACCTGTTTCAAGATTTTTCAGGGTGCCTGAATGACCAATTTTTTGGTCGTTGAGGTACAGCTTGCACCACGCTGATACGGGCCAACAGCCCGAAACGCGTCCGTGGTTGGCTTTTCTTGATTAATCAAGAATGGGTGTTTGGCCAATTCTGGAATAATTATAAATCAACGAGAATAGTTGATATTTATTCCGATAGATGGCGCAAGCCATCAGCAACTTTCAGTTGCACGATAAGAAGATGCTTTTTTCTTAATTTATGCATCTTATCCTAGTACAATATCACATTTGTACTATTTTTTCATATATATATATGTTCCCGGCTTCGCCCGGTTTTTACCCGAGTAAGAGTTTGCCTGAAGAACATTTGTTAAAACGATTCTAGAAAACATCCAATCCACCTATATATATGTGAGAATTCGATTAGATCCTGTCGACTCTCTGTCAGATTTCGATTTGATCCTGTCGACTCACTGTGAGATTCGAATAGATCCTGTCGACTCACTATAATAATATTTTGATGTTGATCCTGTGTAAGATCCTGTTGACTCCTGTCAACTTACTGTGGGATTGGTGACTTATGGTGGATGGTGGAGGTTGGTGATTGATGTTGCAGTCGTTGGTCGAATGGTGGGCCTCCACAGGGAGAATAACGAGACAACACCTGGGTGGGATAGAACCTGGGCTTCGCGATAAGGGAGAGAGTTGAGACTGGAGGAGGTACCTTGCCTTTCACATGATCGAAGAGAACTTTACCTTGTTTGGAGCCTGATTTGAGCACGCCTTGCTTCTAGCCCGGTCACCTGCCTACTGTTAAATTTTTGTCCGAGATAATCCTCGTTAACTCTCTCGGATTCTCATTGGTTGGGATCGTCCTACGTGGTTACTTCTGATTGGTTATTAGTTGTTCATGCTTAACTGTGAATGGCTGTTGGTACCTCCATTGTCGTCATGATTGCCATCTTCCAGGAAGAAGAAAGTCTTTGAAATTTAGTTTTATGGGTCCTGAGTAGTGACCTTTACTTCCTGGATGATGCAATCCTGGTAATTGCTGTTCTCTCTTTTCGCGTAGCCTAACTTTTATTTCAATCTTTTGACGATACATGGCATAGATTGTGGTGGGATTACATATTGCTATATACAAATTATCACAGATGCGTCCCCTACATGTGAAGAATTCAAAAAGGGGTAGCCTGAAGTGAATTCTGTAAGAGAAAAGTATTTATGTGGGGAAAAATTAATTATGGGCACTCTGAGGCTATATACAAGTATCGTAGGTGAAATAAAAAGGACAAAAGCGAATGGTGTTGGTGTAATAATTGTTGAGTAGAAGAAAGAAAAATAAAAAATAAAATGATGATGCCTATACAATTCAACTCTAGTTATGGAAAGCTAAATCGAGGGAATTTTTCTGTGAGGGCTTTTGGAAATCAAAATAAAAATAATAATTAAAAGAAATCAAAGTGAATGCGCTGGTGGAAATGTTGAGTGGGTTTTTAAAATGGCGCCTATACAAATTTTCATACTTAATGCATGGATAACTACATCAAGGGAATTTTCTGTTAAGGCTTTGGGAAATCAAAAAAATAATAATCAATAGAAATCAAAGTGAATGCGCGTTGGTGCATTGTTGAGTAAAAGAAAAAAAAATGCCTATCAATTCAACTCGAGGTATGGAAAACTAAATCGAGGGAATATGCTGTTAGGGCTTTGGGAAATCAAAAATAAAATTAAAATTAAATGAAAACAAAGTGAGTTTTCGTTAAAAAAAAATTGTTGAGTGGTTGAAAAAGTAAAATTGGTTTATAACAAAACTAAAATAAAAAATAAGTTGTTATATAAATGGTAAATATTTAATTAAGCATTTGGATTTCAAAAAAAAAAAAGTAAATGAATGGGGTAAGAAAAAAATTGTATGTAGAGAGATACGCAAAATCTCTTAGTGATAAAAAGTTACATGCCAATGTATCTAGGTCACGCGGAGATTTCCGAGTTAAATTGCCCTTGTAGATTTTTTGTCTTTGTGCGAATTGTGGATAAATGTTATAAGTTTTTTGTGAGAAATGTGTAAAAACGAATTTTATGTGTTGTCAAAGATCTTAAGGTCTAAATATATAAGGATTAAAAGATTACATGAGGAGCTTCTTTTTAGATTTATTGCGAGCTTTCGAACCTTCTGGTTCTTCAACAGGCATGGATAGCATGGATATACTAACAAGATTTATACGCATTTGAGCCATTATATACATACATACATATATACATACGAAGCAATAGTTTCAAATGTAAATTTAAATTGATCTAGTTTATGAGAATTATGACTGTAAAAACTATCAAACTATGCAGATAAAACTTAAACTTTTTTAAAATTTTGTAAAATTCGGGAACAAAATTTATGTACGCTAAAAATTGGAAATGAACGACAAGCAGGGGTCCCTCCAACCAGATTACACAACGAGGGTTATCTATTGTTTTAAAATATGGTAGACTTCAGGAAGATCTATTTTTCTGTTGATACTGTTAGTTTGAGTGGAGATGATTGATTATAAATATATCCTTCTGATTGTTCCATGTATATCTCTTCCATCAACTCCCCATATAGAAAGGCCATTTTAATGTCATAATGTCTAATGTATGAAATAAAAGGATTTAAAAGCGCGAATGTTTCTTTTATACATAAAACGAACTCTACTGTCCTTACTGCGATGAAAAAATATATTGGGAGGGCTTGGCTCATCAGTGGTGAACCCTCCCAGCGGTTTCGCCAATTTAATCCACCAGACCGCTTCTCAGAGCTCTAATACTTTATTGGATCATTCTGCTTTTATATGCTACACTGAAGGATGGAATCTTAGAAATGATTTTCAAGTAAACTATGGACATAAGCTTATAGGACAGTAGAATTACATTCAAATATTTGCTTCGAGCAATGCTCTTCAGCAAACTATAAAGACAAGGCCAACTAGGAATAAATTAACACAAAGCAATAACGCGCCATCTATACATATGAAATAAAAGGATTTGAAAGCGCGAATGTTTCTTTTATACATAAAACGAACTTCTACTGTCCTTACTGCGATGAAAAAATATATTGGGAGGGCTTGGCTCATCAGTGGTGAACCCTCCCAGCTTATGTCTATAAGCTTATGTCCATAGTTTACTTGAAAATCATTTCTAAGATTCCATCCTTCAGTGTAGCATATAAAAGCAGAATGATCCAATACAGTATTAGAGCTCTGAGAAGCGGTCTGGTGGATTAAATTGGCGAAACCGCTGGGAGGGTTCACCACTGATGAGCCAAGCCCTCCCAATATATTTTTTCATCGCAGTAAGGACAGTAGAAGTTCGTTTTATGTATAAAAAAGAAACATTCGCGCTTTTAAATCCTTTTATTTCATATCTATAGATGGCGCGTTATTGCTTTGTGTTAATAATGTCTAATGATTATTTTTTTCAGATGCAGCGATAAAAAAAAAACATAGTTCTTAATGTAGTCAATTTTGAGACAGGGGCAAAGGTTTCGTTGTAATCTTCACCAATTCTCCGCCAGGTGGCCAAACGGAAAGGTTGCGTGAAACGACAGCTCCTGCTAGGTAATTTATTTTTTATGCTTTATCGCCGTACTTTATAAAATAGAGTTATTTTTGTTTTGATTGAAGTGATATTGGTAAATTTATATCCTCATAATATGAGGCCAATTGTCATTCTTTTCATAATTTATTTAAATTTACAGCGAAACAAGCTTCACTCAACTTTTAACTATGCAAATTTTGATTCGTTTGAAAATTGTGCAAATTATAGTTTGGCAACGGATCTGGGTTATGCTAAGAATCTGAAATTCAAGATTCAGATTCAGTACAGAAGGCCAAATCTTAGATGTATAATTTTGATGTTATTATTGATATCTGGCATAGAGCAAAACCCGGGACCTAGGCCTACTAGGCAAACTACGCTCGAGTCATGTATGGAAGGTGACATTCGACAATTGATTGGTGCACTCTCGAATAAAATGGATGACTGGGGGGAGAAATTAGAGACAAGGTTACTTTCTATAGAGCAAGGAGTTGAGAAATTAAATCGACGCATACAACAACTGGAGAATACTATGGAAAACACGGTAAAATCTGTCTCGAAGAATTCGGAAAAGATCCAAGAAATTGAGAAAAGAATAGAATTCACGGAGATGAAAATGAGAGAAAGTAATTTAATTTTTTACGGAGTCGAAAAGAAAGAAAATGAAACAAGCGATGAATCTCTCGCAAAAATAAAACATATAATTACGGATAATATGCAAATCTCCGAGAATATTAACATCCTCAAATGTCGTCGATTGTCTAAAAGGCCGAGCGCACCCCTACTGGTTGAAATACCCAAATATGAAGACAGAATAAAATTATTCAGGAATGCATTCAAGCTTAGGGAATCAAGGATTTACATAAATAAGGATTACACCTTAAAAGTTAGACAACAACGTCGATTGTTGATTAATAAAATAAAAGAACTCTTGGCTAAAGGAATATCATCTAAACTTCGAGATAACAAGTTGATTGTTGGAAGTACTGTTTACCAAGTGATAAATGATAATATCATGAGTTCAGAAGGAACTGAGATATAGCAATCACACAGAAATGAACATGGAAGGATCACATGATATCTCTTTTTACAGGCAAGAAAATATCATCAACAACCACATATAGCTAATAGGAATGGAAAACTGAACTACTTGATCGAACAACTATTAAAACTTGGTCACAATTATGTAAAAATTATGTATTGGAATATCAATGTTTTCTTTAGAATAAATTCCGTTCCCCTTTCATTGATTATGTAAAGCAGTTTGAAATATTTGCTATAGCGGAAACTTAGTGCCAATTTGTTCTAAAACTCGAGATCGAGGATTTTCAGGTTTACCAATCACTTGCTAGAAAAAACTTGGGTCAGGGAAGAAGCTCTGAAGACATCATTGTAGGAATTGATAAGAAAAAAATAAACACACACCGAACAATGTTGAAGAGAAAACTAATTGGATTTCGGTTACTTAAAATGAAACCAAACTTAGATTCATTGCTGACTTCTATAACTTTACCTCCTAACGAACTCCAACTAGGGAATATATATATTACGATCAAGATACACAATGGACTGGAATATATTTTATACGGTGAACAAAACATTCGCACCAACCACCTTGGAGACTTTCTTAACCTGCTGGATATCCCAGCTTTATTGTCGCGTAATCTTTCCTCAAGAGATATAATAACATCTACCCATGTTAATACTCTAGTTCCCCAGCAACCCCTTTCCTGCTACTATCTCCCTTGACACATTGTAAATAGCATTGCTAATTATTGTAACTATTGTTCCTGTATATACCCTCTTCTACGTGGAGAAGTTGTATAAGACCAAAAGGTCATAACAGGGACTTTTTTTTGTTGTTACTACTGTTATTCTTGTATGTACCCTACATTTCTGTGCTTGGAGAATCCGTATAAGACTAAATTGTCTTAATAAAGCTTTTTGTTGTTGTTGTTGTAATATTCACCATATTTTTGATCAAAACCTTTAGCAACCAATATTGCCTTAAACCTTTCAACATTTCCATCTTGTATTTAGCTATAAAAGTCCATTTACATCCTATCGCTTTCTTTCCAGGCGGGAGATCAGTCAAAGTCCACGTATCATTTTCTATAAGAGATTTCATCTCTTCTTCTGAAGCCTTTTGCCATTCTTTTTTCTCGTCTAAAGGAAGATTCTCTAATTCATTCCAATTGAGAGGTCCTCTAATAGATGCATAATTTGCATGAGGGCTGTATCTCTGTGGAGGTATTCCTTTGGTTGATCCCTGAGATCTTCTCAATGTTGAAGCTGACACTGAAGGTTGTAGGTCATCTTCATGTACATCTTCATTTACATGATGATCATTAGTTTTCTCTATTTGTGTCTTATTGAAAAGGTTCAGGTCCACAATATTAAAGTCTTCATTTATATATATTACAGAATTTCTATTAAAGTTTTCAATAAATGTAACATTTCTGCTAATTGTTATTTTTTTTTTTTGGTTTCGGGAAAGAGGATTCTGTAGGCTTTAGATCTTTGGGAGTATCCAACAAAGATGCCTTCCAAAGCATTTTGTTCAAATTTATTAATTCTTCTTGCATTATAGACATACGCTTTCGATCCAAATATTTTCAGATGATTTAAATTTGGAGTTATACCATTCCAGAATTCATATGGAGTTTTTGTGAGCTTTCTGGTAGAAAGTCTGTTTTGCAAATAATTAGCAGTTAAAATTGCCTCACCCAAATTTTTTAAAATCTAAGCCAGATTCATTTAACATTGTCTTTGCCATTTCAACTCGAGATCTATTTTTTTCTTTCAGCTACTCCATTCTGTTGTGGGCAATATGGTGCGGAAGTTTGGTGGCAAAAATCTTCATGTTTAAAAAATTCCTGCATAGAGGTTGATTGACATTCACCGCCATTATCTAACCTAAGTGTTTTAATTTTTGTTTTGAACTTGTTTTGTACAAAGGCCGAGTAGTCCTTCAATTTATTTTAAAAATCGTTCTTATTTTTCAAAAGAAAAAGAGTTGTGTATCTGGAAAATCATCAATAAAGGTTAAAAATCGTAAATATTGAGGCTGCCTGGCCGGCATTCATATTTCTTGAAAATGAAGATACTTCGGCCAAAGATTCACTGGCCGAAGTATCTTCATTTTCAAGAAAAGGTTAAAAAATATCTATTTTTCCCGGGAGTTATATCCTTCATAGATCCGCATAAATCTGTATGCACTAAATCTAAAGGTTTTGTAGCTTCATATTGTGTTTCTTTTGGATACGGTTGTCTAGTTAATTTGGAACTTATGCAAATTTCCATTATCTCTTTACATGTCTTTATGCAAATTCCTCTTGCCATTTTATTCTTCATTAGATATTCAATTGCATCTGATCCTCGATGCCATAATCTATTGTGCCATATATGAATGCAATTTTTACATTCACCATCACTCACAAAATTTAATTTTTCTGCGGTGTTCAATAAATATATATTTGAGGCGTTATTTCCCAAACCACACAATTCTTCATTTCTTTTGATTTCGCAGATATTCCTTTTTAAATCAACTTCAAAATCCAATTGAGTTAACCTATTAACAGAGAGTAGATTTTCCTTCATTCCTGGCACATATAGGACGTTCTTTACCAAAATCTGTTTGGGACTTTCATTAGGCAACACACAGGTGATGTAGCCTTCTCCAATTAATTCAGCATTCATGGATTTCCCAACTGGAAGAAATATTTTATCTCCTCTCTGTTTTGGTATATTTTATTAAAAAATGACTTATCTCCAGTCATGTGCATTGACGCACCAGAATCAATACACCAGCCATTACTTGTATAATCTATTAAAGCATTAAAACAAAAGGGTGATTTATCATGAGGATCTTGTTCACGTGGCAGTTTATTTGCGGAAAAATATGAATAATTATTTTTTTCTTCTATTTTTATTTTGATTTTCACGTTGATCAGCTTTAAATTTAAAACATTCATTTTTGATATGACCCGGTTTTGAGCAATAATGGCATATTATAGTTTGGCGTTTCTTATTCACACTTTTTATTGCTTGCTCACAATAACATTGATTAAATGTAGTTCTCTCTTTTCTGCGGTCATAATCATCTATTAATTTTCCTTTCAAATAGTTTAAAGGTATTTCTATTTCTGGCCCAGCTTCTAGAGCTGTAATCAACGATTCATATTCTTCTGGTAATCCACACAGCAATATAGCAACTATGTTATTATCTTTAATTTCTTCACCAAGATCTGTAAGTTTTTCAACAATTTCCATTGTATCTTTAATAAAGTCTTGCATGGTTGATTTTATTCAAGTTTCATTCTGTATAATTTTCTCAATAGAAATAATTTATTCGACAAATTTGATCGTTCATATAAATTCTTTAAAGCATTCCAAATTCCACCAGCTGTCTTTAATTTCCTAATGTAAACCAGTATCTTAAACTAAAAGACATATATTAGCCATAGCTTGATCGTTTTTGTTATTCCACTCATTTAATGCTGGACCATCGTTTTCAGGCTTAGGCGTATTTATAATATCCCAAACGCCTTCTTTAATTAAAAGCATTTTGATTATAAACTACCAAATATCATAATTCGAGTTGTTTAACTTTGAAAACGTTATTCTGTCCATGGCTTATTTTAAAAGGTATAATCAAAATTCTTACTTGACGATGTTAAATATACTTTTTATTTATTTTTATTTTTGATCTTTCAGTCTCATTATCTTTGTTATTTAATTAAAGTAAATTAGAAGGATGAATCCGTAACCAATTTAACTTTACATATTGTCAAATAGCTCCATCCAGATGGGACAACTGTCAATCATCCCTGGACCCCGGGAGGGGGGAAGCTGATATGTAAATAAGGAAAACGGGACGGTGGCTAACGCCGTTCATTAGGATTAACTTTTAACTTGGGTAAGTTGTACAAAACTCTCTCTCCCTATACTCCTTATACTCCATATACTCCTTATAATAAATTAATTATCCCCAAACTTGCCCTTGCTTTATTTATCTCCGCGACATATTTTGGTGGAGACGCTGGGTAGCGTGACGGAACTTCGAAGAAGTCGACGTCTACAGGGACGTGAACCAATTCTTCAACCTTTGCCACAACGAATAGAAATGGAAGACGACCACAGACCTACTGTTAGCGGATCCTACCTCCCTTGTCAGCGCCAACGAGATCCTTCTACCTTTTCGGGAGATGGAAATATAAACCCTGGACAATGGTTGAAAGAGTACGAGAGAGTGTCGAAGTACAACAGATGGGACGAGACCATGAAGCTTGCCAACGTCTTATTTTACTTGAACGGAACTGCTGGAAGGTGGTTTGATAATAACGAAGAATCACTCAACTCGTGGAGAAGCTTTGAAGACGCATTCCGCGGTGTGTTCGGACTGCAGGAGGATTCTGCTCGACGCGCCGAGGAAGTTCTGAAGTCAAGAGCACAGAAGGCCGAGGAATCCAGCGAGTCATACATCCAGGAGATTCTTAGTCTCTGCCACCAGGTGAACCCTCGCATGGAAGAAGGTGAGATAGTTGCTCACATTATAAAGGGAATTTCGGAAGACACATACCAGGTATTGGTGGCGAAAGACATACAGACAGTAGATGAGATCCTGAAGTTTTGTCGTCATCTGACAACCGTCAAGCAGCGCAGGATCGGCCGTACGAAATTCGCCAGGTTGTCAAACGTAATGCCCATTTCGTGTGTTGACGACTCAGACGACTTGGCCGGCTTTATTCGCCGCATCGTTAGAGAAGAGATACAAAAGGTTTTCTCAGCACCTGAAGTGGTCAATCCTCTCCGAGAGGTGAACGCCCTGGAACAGACTGTGAGGGAAGAGGTCAGCCGTGCTCTACAACCTACCAGACCACAAGTCAACGTGGTACAACAACAACCACGAACGCCCTATTATAATATCGACCGACCAACCCAACCCAGGAAGACGGAACATTGGAGAACCTACGACGACAAACCTATCTGCTTCCACTGCGGACGACCCGGACATGTCGTCCGTTATTGTAGGGAACGACGGCAGGTCTTCGCTGAAGCCAGGTCAAGGAATGGCGGAGAAGGAAGAAATGTTAGATTTTCGAGTCGACCCCCGAGATATGACGCCGACGACGACTATGTAACGCCCCAAACCTCGACGTACTTCTACCGGAGCTCTTCCCCACATCCGAGCCGCGCAAGGTCGCCAGCCCGAAGACAATCCCAGTCGCCAGCCCGTCGTTTCAGCCGTTCTCCCATGCCTCAGAATGTGAAAAACTAAGTGGAGCGGCTTCTAACGGGGGTGAGGTCGCCATTGAGGAAAATCCTCCAGAGTATATCGCCGCTAAATTAAAAGAAAATTTTGTTATGGTCGAAATAAATGGACGCAAAATTAAAGCATTGGTGGATTCAGGAGCCGACTTTTCTGTTATTTCAGACAAATTTCGACGCGAACTAAAGACACCTCTCTTCAAAGAACCAGGTCCCATTCTTAAAGCCGCAAATAAAAATTTAATAGAGACCCTAGGAAAATGTGTCCTGAACATAGAAGTTAATGGTCTGAAGATATCCTTTGAATTCGTTGTTATGGTGGAATGCAGCCATGACATCATATTCGGATGGGACTTCTTCAAGGCCACCGAAGCCGTCATTGATTGTGGCAGAAATGAACTCCATCTCGGGGAAACCTCCGTCCAGGAATCTCGAGAGGAGGAAAACCAGAGATTGTTTGCTTCCGACGACTTTGTCATCCCGCCTAAATCAATAAAGAAGATCAGTGTGATAAACGAAGAAGTATGCGGTATTAGAGATATTTTAGTCTCAACTTCTAAGGACTTATTATTAAGAAAGGAAGTTCTTATACCAAACTCATTGGTTACATTTCGACACGGCCGAGGTAGCATTTGGGTGGCGAATGGAGCGTCTTGGCCGCAACTGATTCCATCAGGAATGAATATGTGCACCATGGAAAGTTATGAGAATGGGAATATCTGCAGTCTTATTGAATCCAGCGATAAGTTACAAGAAACGCAGCTAAAGTCACGTGAATGGTCACAGAAGATAAACCTTACTCTAGATCCAGGGCTGTCTGAAATTCAAAGGTTACAGCTTGTTTCATGCCTTGACGAGTTTATTGACATATTTGACTTTGGGAGTACTCCTATTAAGCCCACCAGTACTGTGAAGCACAAGATAAACACAGGCGACCAGTCTTCTATCAAACAGCGGCCCTATAGAGTAGCACCAAGTGAACGACGACTAATTCAAGATGAAGTGAACAAGATGATTGAAAATCACATCGTGAAGCCCTCTGAAAGTCCTTGGTCATTTCCAGTTATTCTAGTTCGAAAGAAAGACGGGACCTGGAGATTCTGCGTAGATTACCGTCGATTAAATAAGATAACAAAAAAAGATGTTTACCCTCTGCCACGCATTGACGATGCCTTGGATAGTTTAGCCGGCTCTAGTTACTTCTCCACGATGGATCTTCGGTCCGGGTATTGGCAGATTGAAGTGGACGAAAAAGACAGGGAGAAAACTGCTTTCATCACTCCAGATGGGTTGTATGAATTCCAAGTAATGCCTTTCGGTCTTTGTAACGCTCCAGCAACGTTTGAAAGGATGATAGATAGTGTTCTGGGCAGTCTTAAATGGAACATGTGCCTTTGCTACCTGGACGACATCGTAGTTTACGCACCTACCTTTGAGGAACATCTACGTCGTCTACAACTTGTATTAAGCTGCATCCAGAAAGCTGGACTAAGCTTGAACCACAAAAAGTGTCTTTTTGGATCAAGGAGGATAAAGATTTTGGGACACCTTGTTGACGCCAATGGAATTCATCCAGATCCAGATAAAGTTGAAGCCGTCTCTAAATTTCCGAGGCCAAGGAATATCTCTGAACTGAAGAGCTTTCTTGGATTATGTTCCTATTACCGAAGATTTATTGAGAACTTTGCCGACAAAGCTAGATCTTTGCATGACCTACTGAAGACTGAAAAACAATTTTATTGGGATGCAGCTCAAGAGAAAGCGTTTGAAGTCCTTAAAACAGCTCTAATTTCAGAGCCTGTCTTAGGACACTTTGATGAATCCGCTGATACCCATCTACACACGGATGCAAGCGGACATGGTATTGGAGCTGTTCTTCTACAAATACAAGGTGGAAAGGAGCGGCCTATAGCTTATGCATCTAGAAGCTTGACAAAGGCTGAAAATAACTATTCTACAACGGAAAAAGAATGCCTTGCTGTAGTCTGGTCTATTAGCAAATTCCGCCCATATTTGTTTGGTCGACCATTCACGGTTGTCACTGACCATCATTCTCTATGTTGGTTGGTAGGGCAGAAAGATCCTTCTGGCCGTTTGGCAAGATGGGCGCTGAAGTTGCAAGAATTTGACGTGACCGTTATCTACAAGAGCGGGCGCAAACATAAGGATGCCGATTGTCTGTCAAGGAGCCCGCTTGAGAACGATCCACCAAGTGCTGTGATGTCACTAACCAACGTCGATATAGAGCAGACTAAAGACCCGGATTTAGCTAAAATAATCGATAATTTAAACTCGGGCTACACCAGAAAGGAATTCAGCATTATCGACGGCATATTATACAAGAAAAACTATAGCACAACTGGAAGACCCTGGCTTATGATGATCCCTAAGCACTTAAGATCGGAAGTTATGGCAGATTTACATGACGCTCCTACAGCTGGGCATTTGGGTTTCGCCCGAACGTATGACAAAGTCAAGAAACGATTCTATTGGCCTGGCCTTTATAGAACTGTTCGCCAATATGTAAGCCATTGTCGGGAGTGTCAACGAAGGAAGAAATTACCTCGACGTCCGGCTGGACAACTTGTATCCATACCGCCCGTAGAAAAGCCATTCTATAAAGTCGGGGGTCGATCTCCTTGGAAGATTTCCAGTTTCTAAAGATGGAAACCGTTGGATCATTGTGTGCACCGATTATATGACAAGGTATGCCATAACGAAAGCGATCCCAGACGGAGGAGCAATCGAAACAGCTAAGTTCCTGGTTGAAAATGTTATCTTGAAGCATGGAGCTCCTAGAGAAATGATAACAGATCGCGGAAGAAATTTTATTTCTCAAGTAATAAAAGAGATCAATGCTCTGTGCGGAATTGTGCACATATTTACAACGGCCTACCATCCCCAGACCAACGGCCTGACTGAAAGGTTCAACAAAACTCTGGGAGACATGTTGTCCATGTACACAGGTGTCGAGCAGAAGGACTGGGACCAAGTTTTACCCTACGTGACTTTTGCTTACAACACTACTAAACAGGAGGCGACCGGCTACACTCCGTTCTTTCTTGTCCACGACCGCGAGGCCGAGACCTACATCGATGCCGTACTACCCTACCTACCAGATGAGATCTCTGACGACTACGTTGGGGAACTTGTGACCAGAGCTGAGGAAGCGCGTCAACTCTCCCGATCACGCCTTCTACAATCACAGGCGAAAGACCGTAGACTTTACGACCAGAAACATACTCCAGTCTATTACCAGAAGGATGATCTTGTGTGGGTTTTTACTCCCATCCGAAAAGTAGGGCTCTCCGAAAAGCTACTGAAGAGATACTTCGGTCCCTACAAGGTGACCAAGAAGCTTTCAGAAGTTACGTATGAAGTAGAGCCCGTGGACCCGTCTCCCCGATCACGGAAATCCAAGGATATCGTTCATGTCATTCGGATGAAGCCCTACCTGGACCCTGAAGAACAACATTCCATTCTGCTAGGGAACACAGGCCGTGATAGATTTCCTTCCAGAACAAGGGCTGAGACAAGCTAATCAGCGGGTCGCTGTTTTTTCTAAAGAGGGAGTAATGTCAAAAAGCTCCATCCAGATGGGACAACTGTCAATCATCCCTGGACCCCGGGAGGGGGGAAGCTGATATGTAAATAAGGAAAACGGGACGGTGGCTAACGCCGTTCATTAGGATTAACTTTTAACTTGGGTAAGTTGTACAAAACTCTCTCTCCCTATACTCCTTATACTCCATATACTCCTTATAATAAATTAATTATCCCCAAACTTGCCCTTGCTTTATTTATCTCCGCGACAATATTATTTATTATTGATAGCAATTATATGAAACAAATCTTGGTAGATATGTCTACATGAAAACAACGAAAACAATACTAAAACATTATATACATACAAGTTTGATATAGGCTTAGCAAAAATACGATGTTTCTTTTTAAGGATTTCTAGTTGTTTTTGTACTCACGTATGTTGTAGTTACGAGGACATCCCTTTAGATAAAAAACTAATATATATATATTTATTTAAGGAACGACTTGTTCCAATATAAATATTGTTAAAACAAGCTAGCGATAAAACATAACATAAAGGTTGAAGGTAGAAGTTGGAAGTGTGTTGTAATAGTAGTGACGTCAGCATCGATGATGATTAAAGTCAAAGTTTGCGTAACAATTCCCTCCTTACTTTGTCTTTATTCCCACGATGCTGAGGTTCTCCAGGTGTTTCTTCATCTGGTCTCGGGATAGGTCCTTTGTGAAGATATCCGCCTCCAGGTCCTGAGATGGCTTGTACAGAAGGCAGATGTCTCTGGATTCATAACAGTCTCTTAAGAAGTGGTACTTTCTGTTGATATGTCTACAGCGACTGCTTTGTTTAGGGCTGGAGATCCAGTTGATCAATGACTGACGGTCTGTATAGATCGCAGTTGGTTTTTCCATGAAATTCCATTCTTCCAGCTCCTGTAACAGGTTTATTATCCACTTGATTTGACAGCAGCTTTCACAAGCAGCTATCATTTCCGCTTCCATTGTGGAGAGGGCAACGAGTGGTTGTTTACTACTTTTCCAGTCTATAGTTGCTTCGCCGAGCTTCAATATATATCCGCCGTAGGATTTTCCATCATGAGTGGTCGACCAGCTGGCATCGGTGTAGGACTTCAGGATTCCAGTCTTTCCTCTTTCAAATTTCACTCCTAGGTCAATTGTTCCTCGTAGGTATCTCATCACTCTTTTGATTGCTGTCCAGTGCATCTGTTTTGGTTGTCTGGAGTACTGTGAAAGTTTGCTAGCGATGTAAGCGATGTCGGGTATGGTGTTAACAGCTAGAAACATTAGCGTTCCAAGGGCTTCTTGGTAAGTGTGCTGATCGCAATTGTCATCTTCAATATGATTGTCCAAATTGATTTCTTTGGAACCTGGTGTTGGAACTTGCTTACAAGTTTCCATTCCATATTTCTGCAATATTTGTTGTACATAGTGGCTTTGCTGTAGCGAAATTCCCTCCTTGTCTTGTATGATCTTGATTCCCAAAACATGCCTTTACATGTTACATCCTTTATTTCCAGGTGATGTCTCAATTTATTGATGAATCTGTTTGAAGTATCTTCAGAATCTGAGACAGTGATAAAGTCATCAACATATATCCCTAAATAGAAGTATTTATCTTCATTCTTCCATTTAAATAGGCAAGGATCAGATTTAAGTTTTCCAGTCCACAGTCATAAAGTACTTGACTGAATTTCTCATACCACGATCTTCCGGATTGAGGTAGAGCGTAAATATGTTGGGCCAGATTTTCCACCAAACAAGACCCAACAAAGATGTAAACATTTACATCATATATATATACAGTGGCTCGCCGGAAGTGTTTGGTGTCCAGAAGGTGGAGATGACACGAGCCCTGCCCAAGGATCCTGGAACACATTGCAAAGAGGTCCAGCGCAGGATCTACACCAGGAGGTGGAGATGACACGAGCCCTGCCCAAGGATCCTGGAACACATTGCAAAGAGGTCCAGCGCAGGATCTACACCAGGAGGTGGAGATGACACGAGCCCTGCCCAAGGATCCTGGAACACATTGCAGAGAGGTCCAGCGCAGGATCTACACCAGAAGGTGGAGATGACACGAGCCCTGCCCATGGATCCTGGAACACATTGCAGAGAGGTCCAGCGCAGGATCTACACCAGAAGGTGGAGATGACACGAGCCCTGCCCATGGATCCTGGAACACATTGCAGAGAGGTCCAGCGCAGGATCTACACCAGAAGGTGGAGATGACACGAGCCCTGCCCAAGGATCCTGGAACACATTGCAGAGAGGTCCAGCGCAGGATCTACACCAGAAGGTGGAGATGACACGAGCCCTGCCCAAGGAGAAAAGGACTTCGAGCATTCGTCTTTGTTAAACCAAACCATCTCTTCACCTCCTTTTTCCTTTCCTTTCTTCCTTCTTTTAATTTTGTATATAACTTATGACATCACATTTTTTGATAGATGGGGCATATTTAGTAATTTTTTTTCGGATTTCTCAAAGAAGAAATTAGTATATAAATTTCTCAGAGGGGCAGGCATCTTAAATTTTATTTGATTTCATTGTTAATCTAAATTATCTCTCAATAAGAAAGATAAATTTTAAATTTTCGTTAATATTTATTTTATTCTAAATTGATTTCTCATAAGTTGAGCAAGTATATTTATTATTTCATAATTTTTCCTTAAAAATAAAAAAAAATAATAAAAATATTATTTTTATTCCTTAAATTCTTTTTTTTTTAAATATAATAATATTATTTTTTTTAATATTCCGAGAATTTTTGTATATTCAAGTTTTATTACTCTGTAAGAAATGATTGAGATTGAGGGCGCTGTAGGAAAGGGACGGCAGTAGAGAGTTAGTCTTTATCGAGCTTCCAACCCGGTCGGAGGGGCAAGCTTTCGGAGGGAACAGATCGAATTCTTATCAGGAGAGGTATGTAGTCGAGATACTAGGTAAGTCAATTTTGATATTGTGGTATAGAGGTCAATAAAAAAAAAAAACATGGCGAAGCCATGGCAGATATCAAAAACTTTTGGTAAATTTGATTACTTAAGATATATACAGCGAATAGAGATGTGGACCTTTATGTTTTCCTTTTTTTATATTAGTCATTTTTTGATTGATTATCTTATCCAGATGAAGTAATTAGGTTGAATTACCAAGTCGTAGATTCTCAGTCATTTCTTTATAGGAATTTAAATTTTGCAAGATGAGATAATCTAATGTCACAATATCCTTTATGCCCACTCATACTATTCACATATAAAGAATGTTTCTTTTTTTGTGTAAATTTTTTTTATGCCGAATAAAACGAGTGTGGATATTTAACAATGTGTGTTGGTATTCATATTTAACCA
>CP092863.1:183673444-183709931 GCA_030710605.1 Cordylochernes scorpioides | reverse complement strand
AAGCATGCCAAGTTCAAAGTTAATAGTACCTTTTAGATGCTATAAGCCCAGTAGAGGATACCTTCGATCTTTTTGTACAAAAAAATTGAGTATTCGTTTATCGCAAATGATCTGAAGGAGGAGAGTAAAGTGCCGATTTTTACCTCGCTACTACATTCTGAAACTTTGAAGCTGGGAAACGACATTTTCTTCCCGGCCTAATGAAAGATCAACCCTATGATACTATCATTCAAAGAATTAAGCTGCATTTGGATCCAAATAAGAAAGTGTAACCACAACTATGCAGAATTTTGAAGAGAATTCAACAGGAAGGAGAATCAATTTCGGAATATCTTAGAGAATTGAAACATTTACCAATAAATTGTAATTTCGGCGATATGCTGGGAACCATGTTGCGAGACCGTTTTGTGGCTGGAATCAAGTCGGAAAGCCTGCAAAAGAAGCTACTACAAGAGAACGACGATGTCACCCTTGATAAAGTTTTTACAGTGGCAATCTCGTTCGAACTGGCGGAGATAAATACAAGAGAATTACAAGATAAAACCAATATACAACAGAAATATACCATAAACCAAACTCCTCTCCAGATTATATACACTTTTCCTCTTATTGCCCCCTCAGACACAAGATCAACACTGTAAAAACCCTCTCAAAACGAATATATACACATTGTTCCACCCAACTCTCAAAAGATACAGAAACCCAATTTTTGATCAATAAACTCACTTCTAGTGGTTATCCGAAAAACTTTATATTAAGACATTTCCATAATCCCTCTCTTATAAGAAATAATCATGTTTATAAATCAATATGTATATTTCCCTATTCCCATAGTAGTACCAATATAGCCAGAATTTTAAGCAAACACGGTATAAGAACATATTATGAAAGCAACCCGAGTATAGCAACCATAATAAGAAACCCCATTACAAGAAACAGTATTCCTATAACAAAACTATACAATAGCAAAGCCGTATATTCCATACCATGCAACCAATGTAATAATGTATATGTAGGTGAAACAGGCAGACATATAAAAGACAGAATAGACGAACATAGAAGAAATATCAAAAACAAAGACCCCAAATCTCTAATAGTACAACATATTAGAAACACAGATCACGATTTCAACCTAGCAAACCCTAATATTCATTATACAAACATAAATAGTAAATACAAAAGATTAATACTGGAAGCACTGATTTCATCAAAATATAATAGCATAAATAGACACATAGATATCCCAGAGACATATGATAGGCTGGTCCAAAAATACTAAAATAGAATCATCCGATTTCTCTTCATCATACCACTTAACAATATTGCATGTAATAATATCAACCAATTGACTAATATACATAGCAGTGATTTTTCTTAAATACTAAAATATAAAACTTCATAAATAATCCTAAATATGCAAAAACAGCTTATATATATATGTATATATATATATATATATATATATATATATATAGTGTAGAAACTATATAACAAAATTATAACAGTGATTCTAATTTTAAAACTTAAGGAGCAAACTGATAATAATGATAACTTATATCAGTTAGATTTGATTAGATTAGCAAGCTAAATCTAAATTAATTATAATAATAAATAGTTATTTAATTTTATAGTCCAGTTTTGTATTAAGATTATCTTCACTATTATGATCATTTAAATTCAAATTATAAAATTTGTAAAATGTTATTAATTTGTAGATAGAGAGAGAAAAAAAAATCCTTTACTTCTACTACATCCTCAAGTTAATTATATATTTATAATTAATAACAATAAAAATTAACAAAGTAACGTCTATTACATCGGCTTTTACACGTCATTCAGACATACTCTAATCCTATATATAGAATAATCGAAGAGAGAATATATATAATAGTTAGAAAAAAGAGAGAAAGACAGAACCATGCACTTTTAATCAAACTAATAATAAGGAAAAAAAAAAAAGAGTTTTATAAAGAAGGTAGATAAGATTGTTAGTATATATATATATATATATTTTTTATGATTTTATATTTTATCCTTTTTTTTTTTTTAAAGATTTTTAAAGGTTTTTTTATTTTATAATATGATTATAAATAGTTGTATTTAGTAATATATCTATAGTATGAATTAACATTTGTTATAAGTTTGGATATTATGTTTTGAAACCCTAATGGTAGACCAGACATACACAAAAGACTTTAAATTGAAATGAATTGGAAAAAGAGATCTGCTGGAACGGGGATCTTCAGATAAAAATTCCAGCGACATTTCACCCCTTCTTTATTATGTCATAGATCTCTTTTAAACCGGATTTTATGTGTTAATATTAAGTTGTTTCAGTGAAATATTTAAATGAACATATATAACAGATACAAGTGTTAACAAATTCAAACTGTAAACCTACCTCGGCCGCGGCGTCCTCCATTGTGAATATCTATTTCTGGCTGACACATGTCGCGGGAGGGGAATGTCCCCCCACATTTCAAATTTAGACCATTTATTCAGAATTTTTTTGAACAACAAGAAAATTAAAGAAGAAAGGAAAAATAGTTAAAGGAAGAAAGCTAAATTTTATAATCTTTACAGCTAGTTATATCAAAATAACTGATTTAACACTTATTCATCTTTTAATATTCCTTTAAAAAGGCAAATTATAAGAGTTTAATAAAGCTATTAATTGTGCAAATTCACCTTTATTTAACTTCCATTTTCCTCCCCAGAAATTGGAGATTAAACAAAAATGAACTATATACTTTAACACTTTAAAAATCTTGTGAAAAAATCTTTTAATCAGTTATTTAATCAAAGTTTAATTAACTGTTAAAGATTATAAATTTGTATTATTTTATATTAAGAGAAATTATAGAAAGTTGATTTCATAAATGGATATTTCCATTTATTTTTTTTTTAATATTTTATAATTGATATACTGTTGAAATATTTTACTTGTTTGATACTAAATTTGTTTTTAATAAATTCCATGTTTAAATTTTTAACATCTTCTATGAAATTATCTAATATATTATTTATTCTATAAAATCTTAGAAACTGACCATAATATATACCTTTACAGCAATTTAATGATATATTAGAATTCATATTACAGTATTTTATAATATTGAAATTATAATTACTCTTTTTATTATAAACTCTAACAGCACTATTTGTAAGGTCTATATTCAAGTCTAAAAAGTTAACTTTTTTGTTTCTATAAATTTTTTCATTGTTCTTAAGTTTCAAGTATTTAGGATATATTTCAGGTATTAAATTTTTAAACAGTGGATTATTAAATATTATTATGTCATCTACATATCGGAATATTTGCCAATTAATATTATTTTGTAGAAAGTATTCTCTTTCGTACCAGAACAATATTAGATTTGCTAATAACGGACTAGAAGAAGTACCCATGGGAACGCCTTCTGATTGAATATATATTTTATTTTTAAATTCTATATAGTTAAAATTTAAAAATGTTTCCAGTAGAGTTTTTGCTGTTTTAAGATCTAATTTAAATGTTTTATATCTGTTATGAATAATTTTAATGTAGAAAGGTTTGTCATTAATGAATTCATTAAATAAATTGGTTATTTTATTATTTAGATCTCTTAAATTTATTTTAGAATATAGGTCCTCAAAGTCAAATGTGTGTACTGTTTCAATGTTTGTCCAATTGTTCATTAAATAATTAATGATTTTTTTATTTGAGTCGATAAATTTATAATTATATTTATTAGTTAATTTATTTATAATAAATTGTAGTGTTGAGGCTAATTGTATATCAATATTTTTTATGACTGAATTTATACCAGATGTGATTGTTCTGAAAGAAATAGGTTTTTTGTGTAGTTTAGGAATTATATAGAACTTTGGTATGTTTGGATTTTTGTGGTTATTATAAATTTTTAGTGAATTTTCAACATTTTTGATGTCTTTTTTGATTTTTGTGCCTGTAGTTCTAGCAAAAGTGTATTTATGATTATTATCAATTTCCTTTTTTAGTATATCGTGGTATAGATTTTTACAAATTAAAGATAAATTATTGGGATATTAATCTATAGGAGTGATAATATAGTCCTTCTGTAAATTAATTATATTTTCTTTAAAAGAAGGAATGTCTGAATTGGGTTTTGTGTATTTAAGTGTATTATTATAATAATTTATAATTTCCTTTTTAATATTATGTTTCCATTCCAGAAAAGTAAATTCTGGAATACTGTATTTTATACTAGTTTTATTTATGAAAATATCTATATCTTTTAATATAGATTTAATTGTATTATTATAATTGTGTTTAATTTGAGGTATATATTTATACCCTTTATTTAAAATTTCTTGATATTCTGGATTTAAAAAAGAAAAGTTGCTAGTTAATATATGACCTGAGAACTTATATTTATCAATATAGTTGTTGCAATTACATTTAATTTTTTTAAAATTTGCCAAATTATTAATAAATTGGTTATAATTGCAAACTAAATTACCTATATTTTTATTGTATCTCCAGATTGTTTTAAAATTTAAATTTTTTATAGGGAAAAGATTATTGATGATTTGGTTATTAAAAATATCATTAAATTTAATATGATTAAATAAATTGTTATTAAATTTAATGATAATATTAATGTTATTAGTAGTTTGTTTAATTTTTCTGTATTTAAAGATGTCGTGTGTGATATCTATTAATCTGTTAGTCAGATTATGAATTTTAATATATTCTATGAGTTTGATAAATTTATTATTATTTAGTTTAAATAATGTTTTAATAAATTTATCGACGAAGTTGTTAGTGTACATTTGTTTTGGGTCCAGTAATTCTTCAAATTCAATGTAACCTAATTTATTTGTAGTTTTACCTCTAGTTTTATTAGGTTTAGTTTTAAATTCATTTTTTTTTTGTATTTGCAACTGATTTCATAGGTTGAAATTTCTTCTGTTTGTGGTTTGTATGTGTAGTTTAATTCGTCGTTAAGTCCATAAGGGAATAATGTGTTGTGTTTATAAATGTAGTTGTTTTCTAATAATAGTCGTTGTTTTTTGTTTTGACATATGTCTAGTATTTCTATCTTAAAGTTGTTAAAAGTATGTAATTGATTGTGTTCTTTCATATATATATTACCAATTGATTTTTTAGCGTGGTTTCTATGTAGGTTTATTCGTATATTTAATGGATTACAAGTTTGTCCTATATATGATAGTTGACAAATTTGGCATGTTAATTTATAAATAGTATTCACTAATTTACAACTAGTTGTTTGAAAAGTGTCATGGTTCTTAAGACTGGGTGTTCTGGTACGAAAGAGAATACTTTCTACAAAATAATATTAATTGGCAAATATTCCGATATGTAGATGACATAATAATATTTAATAATCCACTGTTTAAAAAATTAATACCTGAAATATATCCTAAATACTTGAAACTTAAGAACAATGAAAAAATTTATAGAAACAAAAAAGTTAACTTTTTAGACTTGAATATAGACCTTACAAATAGTGCTGTTAGAGTTTATAATAAAAAGAGTAATTATAATTTCAATATTATAAAATACTGTAATATGAATTCTAATATATCATTAAATTGCTGTAAAGGTATATATTATGGTCAGTTTCTAAGATTTTATAGAATAAATAATATATTAGATAATTTCATAGAAGATGTTAAAAATTTAAACATGGAATTTATTAAAAACAAATTTAGTATCAAACAAGTAAAATATTTCAACAGTATATCAATTATAAAATATTAAAAAAAAAATAAATGGAAATATCCATTTATGAAATCAACTTTCTATAATTTCTCTTAATATTAACTAATACAAATTTATAATCTTTAACAGTTAATTAAACTTTGATTAAATAACTGATTAAAAGATTTTTCACAAGATTTTTAAAGTGTTAAAGTATATAGTTCATTTTTGTTTAATCTCCAATTTCTGGGGAGGAAAATGGAAGTTAAATAAAGGTGAATTTGCACAATTAATAGCTTTATTAAACTCTTATAATTTGCCTTTTTAAAGGAATATTAAAAGATGAATAAGTGTTAAATCAGTTATTTTGATATAACTAGCTGTAAAGATTATAAAAATTTAGCTTTCTTCCTTTAACTATTTTTCCTTTCTTCTTTAATTTTCTTGTTGTTCAAAAAAATTCTGAATAAATGGTCTAAATTTGAAATGTGGGGGGACATTCCCCTCCCGCGACATGTGTCAGCCAGAAATAGATATTCACAATGGAGGACGCCGCGGCCGAGGTAGGTTTACAGTTTGAATTTGTTAACACTTGTATCTGTTATATATGTTCATTTAAATATTTCACTGAAACAACTTAATATTAACACATAAAATCCGGTTTAAAAGAGATCTATGACATAATAAAGAAGGGGTGAAATGTCGCTGGAATTTTTATCTGAAGATCCCCGTTCCAGCAGATATCTTTTTCCAATTCATTTCAATTTAAAGTCTTTTGTGTATGTCTGGTCTACCATTAGGGTTTCAAAACATAATATCCAAACTTATAACAAATGTTAATTCATACTATAGATATATTACTAAATACAACTATTTATAATCATATTATAAAATAAAAAAACCTTTAAAAATCTTTAAAAAAAAAGGATAAAATATAAAATCATAAAAAAAAATATATATATATATACTAACAATCTTATCTACCTTCTTTATAAAACTCTTTTTTTTTTTCCTTATTATTAGTTTGATTAAAAGTGCATGGTTCTGTCTTTCTCTCTTTTTTCTAACTATTATATATATTCTCTCTTCGATTATTCTATATATAGGATTAGAGTATGTCTGAATGACGTGTAAAAGCCGATGTAATAGACGTTAATTTGTTAATTTTTATTGTTATTAATTATAAATATATAATTAACTTGAGGATGTAGTAGAAGTAAAGGATTTTTTTTTCTCTCTCTATCTACAAATTAATAACATTTTACAAATTTTATAATTTGAATTTAAATGATCATAATAGTGAAGATAATCTTAATACAAAACTGGACTATAAAATTAAATAACTATTTATTATTATATATATATATATATATATATATAAATATATGGCATGTACTGGATATAAATTGTTGATCAGCTGGTGTTTCTAGGGGCAATACGCCTCTCTTTATCAAGGCTTTTCTTTGATTTAAACTAAATCACGCGGGCATGTGATCCACTCACGCTATACAAGACTAAAGCGAGAAACCATTTAAATAAAATATATATAACTGTAAATACATGATTACTTGAAATTGTATATATTATTCCTGTAGAAGGGCAGCTTGCGCCCGAAAGCTCGAATGATTTTTCAAATAAAGAAACTTATCCTTTTTGAATCTATTCGTTATTATAAGATAAATTAGTGGCCAAGATATCTCCTGTGAATGGAAAGGATAAAAAGGGTGAGTACAATAATAGTACGGCGCAGCATAGGCCTTTCAGGCAAAGAGGAGAAATAATGTGTTATAGATGTGGTGAAAGACATTCACACGTGGCCTCTGTCTGCCCTCATAGAACAAAGACTTGTTTTGAATGTAAAAAACTGGGTCATTTAAATATGGTCTGAAAAGCTAGTAAAAAAATGTGGGAATTAAATTTGTACAAGAGGACTCCATATATTCTGTACAGGGCGAAACTGATGCCACAATAAATTTAAGAGTAGATGATTATTCTTTGTGCTTTACAATAGATACAGGTGTTGGAATATTACAGAGCAACAATGGCTATAGATGAGACTGAGTTCGAAAAGGAACTTTGTTACGCAAACTTTGACTTTAATCATCATCGATGCTGACGTCACTACTATTACAACACACTTCCAACTTCTACCTTCAACCTTTATGTTATGTTTTATCGCTAGCTTGTTTTAACAATATATATATTGGAACAAGTCGTTCCTTAAATAAATATATATATTAGTTTTTTATCTAAAGGGATGTCCTCGTAACTACAACATACGTGAGTACAAAAACAACTAGAAATCCTTAAAAAGAAACATCGTATTTTTGCTAAGCCTATATCAATTTGGTAGCAGAGCGTGGTTTGGGCGCGCGAATTGGACTAACCGCCAATTGATCCATTTAAATCAAAAATAAATTAAATAATTGGACTAACCGCCAATTTAGAAAAGAAAAATTGAATGAAAATGGATACATATAACTTAGCAAAAATCGAACAGTTAACAGAAAATAACTATACAACGTGGTCCATGAATATGGAAGCAATTCTAGATTCAAAAGATCTCTTCGAGGACGTAATTGTTAATGACGAGCCAGACTTTACAAAAAAAAAAAAACTAGAATATGATATTTGGAAGAAAAAGAATCGGGAAGCATACAGCCTAATAATATTGTCACTTTCGGATGACTTAACAATCATCTTTCGAGGCGATAAAAGGGCCAAAAGAATTTAGTACGACATAAAGAAAAGGTTTGAAGGATCTCTAGAAAATAAAAGGATAGACCTAATGTTGGATCTAGCCAGACTAAAATTGAACCCAAATGAAAATGTTAACATGTATATTGTACGAGCACAGAAACTGGCACAAGAGATCACCCAGCTAGGAAAGACTGTAACAGAAAGAGAACTTGTACGATACATTGTTGAAGGACTCACACCTAACTTTGCCACGATCACAGCAGCACTGTCAATAAACAGATAAATCTCCTTACCAGACTTGAGACAAGCTCTACTGGATTTCGAGAAGAAAAGACAGGACAGAAGCAAAAATCATGAAAATGCTTTCAGATCATCAGGCAACCAATTCAAAGAAAAGTCATGCTTCATTTGCAAAAGAAAAGGACATTTCAAGAAAGACTGTTGGTTCAACCCTAACAACAAAGGAAATCAAAATTATGCAACAAACAAAAATAACACGGCCAGTACAAGGAACTACCATAAAGGACCAAAACAAAACAAAGACACAGCCAGATCAGCAATGCAAGAACGAAATGAGGAACCATCCCAACGAAGAGACTCCACAGAATACGCACTACATGCAAGCACAAGGGAGGAACGCCCGACAACTCAGGACGTGTGGATAATTGATTCTGCGTGCACAAGCCACATGACTTCCCATGGTGAATGGATCGAGCACAAGACGGAGGATAGAAGAAGCATACAAGTGGCAGAAGAAGGGAGACACATCGAATCTGCCTCATCAGGATTAATCCAAGCTACTGTACAAGGTAAGGACAAACTTAACAACGATGTAACCCTGCATAATGTCCTCCATGTACCACACCTGAAAGGAAATCTAATGTCCATTCCAAGCGTAGTAAGAAGAGGGAACTCTGTTCTTTTGAATTCTGAAAGAGCATACATATACTCTTCTGATGACAAGCTAATAGGAACAGGCAACTTTGATGGTAACATGTGCACATTGAACCTATCACGTTTACCTGAAGCAACTCATGTTTCAAATGAACATTGCTTGATTTCAAAGGACAATTCTAGGACTGCATGGCACAGAAGGCTAGGACATCCTAGTGACAACAAATTAGACCTGATTTTGAAGAACAATCTTCTAAAAGGCTTGAACTCTATAAATGGTACCCTTGATCAATGTGATGCTTGCTCCTTGGGAAAAATGACCAAAGTACCCTATGTTCACACAGATAGCAATCAGAAAAACTACCCCTTTGAAGCCATTTATGTCGATCTCTGTGGTCCAATGAGAATAAACTCCTTGGGCGGAAGTAAATATTTCTTGACCATCGTAGATGGATTTTCTAGGAGAATATTTGTAGAATTTCTCAAAGATAAACTCTCAGCAGCAGAAGTTTTGAAGTTTATTGTAAAGAGAGAAAACGAGCTGAACTCAAAACTAAAACGACTTAGAACAGATAACGAAACAGAATTTATCAATAAAAACCTTGAAACCTTCATAGAATCCAAAGGAATTAAACATGAACTAACTACACCGTACACCCCAAGAAGCAATGGGAGAGTTGAAAGAGCTAACAGAACACTATTAGACAAAGGCCGAACACTTCTGGCAGACTCACAATTACCCCTACACTTCTGGGCAGAAGCTGTGAATACAGCTGCATACCTGTACAATCTAACTCCCACAACCAATGACCCAGACACTACCCCTATGGAAAAATGGAAAGGTAAAAAGCCATCCGTCTCTCACATCATGAGATTTGGTTGTGAAGTCTTCTATAAACTCGAGAATCATCAAAGACACAAACTAGAAGCTAAATCTAAGAGAGGAATATTTGTAGGCTATTCAAGATGCAGAAGAGCTTATCGAGTATTTGATATCACAGCGAGAGTTATTCTTGAAACCGCAGACATTCACTTCAGAGAGAACAATAATGTCATCTCGGAAGAAAAACAAAGTGATAATAATACGGACACTGACACATATTTCTTCATTCAGGAGGATGAACAACTGGACAATCATGTTCTATCAGATGTTGATATTGAAGAGCCAGCACCAGATACCATGATCAACAGACAGACAGAGTCAAGTGGATCAGACAGACCACAAAGAACTCGAACAATACCTAAAAGATTCGATGACTACGTTCTGGCTACTACGAATGAAACCATTCCGAAAGACTATGATGAAGCCATCGCATGCGAAGACAAGAAACATTGGGAGAACGCAATGCTTGAGGAAATATAGAACATGTACTCGCATCAAGTATGGGAACTGGTACCTAGACCTGTAAACGCTAAAGTTGTCAAAAGTAAATGGGTATTCAAAATATCTAAAGACCAAGAAAACAAAAACAAAACTCACAAAGCTAGACTTGTTGCAATGGGATACAACCGAATCCCAGGAAGAGATTACAACGAAAGTTTCAGCCCTGTAATTAAAAATGCCACCCTCAGGACTATTTTGTCAATGGCAGCAACAAAAGATTCAGTCATTAAACTATTTTATGTGAAAGCAGCCTACCTAAATGGAAACATTGAAAACACAATATTCATGGAACAACCTGCTGGATTTGTCCAAGACAGAAACAAAGTTTGCAAACTCAACAAAAGTATTTGTAAGATTTTATTCTTACGTCTCATTAGAACATCTATATTCTGATCCTGACTAGTTCAGGGGTTAAACCCAGGTACATATATATGTTTTTCTTTTTTAATTGATTATACATAGTAATACCAATACGCCTTTTTGAATATTAACCACTGTAGATTAAATTTCAAACACATGCACTCAAAATCTATAACACACACCAAGGATTTACATGTGATATGTGGTTAAATATGAATACCAACACACATTGTTAAATATCCACACTCGTTTTATTCGGCATAAAAAAAATTTACACAAAAAAAGAAACATTCTTTATATGTGAATAGTATGAGTGGGCATAAAGGATATTGTGACATTAGATTATCTCATCTTGCAAAATTTAAATTCCTATAAAGAAATGACTGAGAATCTACGACTTGGTAATTCAACCTAATTACTTCATCTGGATAAGATAATCAATCAAAAAATGACTAATATAAAAAAAGGAAAACATAAAGGTCCACATCTCTATTCGCTGTATATATCTTAAGTAATCAAATTTACCAAAAGTTTTTGATATCTGCCATGGCTTCGCCATGTTTTTTTTTTTTATTGACCTCTATACCACAATATCAAAATTGACTTACCTAGTATCTCGACTACATACCTCTCCTGATAAGAATTCGATCTGTTCCCTCCGAAAGCTTGCCCCTCCGACCGGGTTGGAAGCTCGATAAAGACTAACTCTCTACTGCCGTCCCTTTCCTACAGCGCCCTCAATCTCAATCATTTCTTACAGAGTAATAAAACTTGAATATACAAAAATTCTCGGAATATTAAAAAAAATAATATTATTATATTTAAAAAAAAAAGAATTTAAGGAATAAAAATAATATTTTTATTATTTTTTTTTATTTTTAAGGAAAAATTATGAAATAATAAATATACTTGCTCAACTTATGAGAAATCAATTTAGAATAAAATAAATATTAACGAAAATTTAAAATTTATCTTTCTTATTGAGAGATAATTTAGATTAACAATGAAATCAAATAAAATTTAAGATGCCTGCCCCTCTGAGAAATTTATATACTAATTTCTTCTTTGAGAAATCCGAAAAAAAATTACTAAATATGCCCCATCTATCAAAAAATGTGATGTCATAAGTTATATACAAAATTAAAAGAAGGAAGAAAGGAAAGGAAAAAGGAGGTGAAGAGATGGTTTGGTTTAACAAAGACGAATGCTCGAAGTCCTTTTCTCCTTGGGCAGGGCTCGTGTCATCTCCACCTTCTGGTGTAGATCCTGCGCTGGACCTCTCTGCAATGTGTTCCAGGATCCTTGGGCAGGGCTCGTGTCATCTCCACCTTCTGGTGTAGATCCTGCGCTGGACCTCTCTGCAATGTGTTCCAGGATCCATGGGCAGGGCTCGTGTCATCTCCACCTTCTGGTGTAGATCCTGCGCTGGACCTCTCTGCAATGTGTTCCAGGATCCATGGGCAGGGCTCGTGTCATCTCCACCTTCTGGTGTAGATCCTGCGCTGGACCTCTCTGCAATGTGTTCCAGGATCCTTGGGCAGGGCTCGTGTCATCTCCACCTCCTGGTGTAGATCCTGCGCTGGACCTCTTTGCAATGTGTTCCAGGATCCTTGGGCAGGGCTCGTGTCATCTCCACCTCCTGGTGTAGATCCTGCGCTGGACCTCTTTGCAATGTGTTCCAGGATCCTTGGGCAGGGCTCGTGTCATCTCCACCTTCTGGACACCAAACACTTCCGGCGAGCCACTGTATATATATATGATGTAAATGTTTACATCTTTGTTGGGTCTTGTTTGGTGGAAAATCTGGCCCAACATATTTACGCTCTACCTCAATCCGGAAGATCGTGGTATGAGAAATTCAGTCAAGTACTTTATGACTGTGGACTGGAAAACTTAAATCTGATCCTTGCCTATTTAAATGGAAGAATGAAGATAAATACTTCTATTTAGGGATATATGTTGATGACTTTATCACTGTCTCAGATTCTGAAGATACTTCAAACAGATTCATCAATAAATTGAGACATCACCTGGAAATAAAGGATGTAACATGTAAAGGCATGTTTTGGGAATCAAGATCATACAAGACAAGGAGGGAATTTCGCTACAGCAAAGCCACTATGTACAACAAATATTGCAGAAATATGGAATGGAAACTTGTAAGCAAGTTCCAACACCAGGTTCCAAAGAAATCAATTTGGACAATCATATTGAAGATGACAATTGCGATCAGCACACTTACCAAGAAGCCCTTGGAACGCTAATGTTTCTAGCTGTTAACACCATACCCGACATCGCTTACATCGCTAGCAAACTTTCACAGTACTCCAGACAACCAAAACAGATGCACTGGACAGCAATCAAAAGAGTGATGAGATACCTACGAGGAACAATTGACCTAGGAGTGAAATTTGAAAGAGGAAAGACTGGAATCCTGAAGTCCTACACCGATGCCAGCTGGTCGACCACTCATGATGGAAAATCCTACGGCGGATATATATTGAAGCTCGGCGAAGCAACTATAGACTGGAAAAGTAGTAAACAACCACTCGTTGCCCTCTCCACAATGGAAGCGGAAATGATAGCTGCTTGTGAAAGCTGCTGTCAAATCAAGTGGATAATAAACCTGTTACAGGAGCTGGAAGAATGGAATTTCATGGAAAAACCAACTGCGATCTATACAGACCGTCAGTCATTGATCAACTGGATCTCCAGCCCTAAACAAAGCAGTCGCTGTAGACATATCAACAGAAAGTACCACTTCTTAAGAGACTGTTATGAATCCAGAGACATCTGCCTTCTGTACAAGCCATCTCAGGACCTGGAGGCGGATATCTTCACAAAGGACCTATCCCGAGACCAGATGAAGAAACACCTGGAGAACCTCAGCATCGTGGGAATAAAGACAAAGTAAGGAGGGAATTGTTACGCAAACTTTGACTTTAATCATCATCGATGCTGACGTCACTACTATTACAACACACTTCCAACTTCTACCTTCAACCTTTATGTTATGTTTTATCGCTAGCTTGTTTTAACAATATTTATATTGGAACAAGTCGTTCCTTAAATAAATATATATATATTAGTTTTTTATCTAAAGGGATGTCCTCGTAACTACAACATACGTGAGTACAAAAACAACTAGAAATCCTTAAAAAGAAACATCGTATTTTTGCTAAGCCTATATCAAACTTGTATGTATATAATGTTTTAGTATTGTTTTCGTTGTTTTCATGTAGACATATCTACCAAGATTTGTTTCATATAATTGCTATCAATAATAAATAATATTGTCGCGGAGATAAATAAAGCAAGGGCAAGTTTGGGGATAATTAATTTATTATAAGGAGTATATGGAGTATAAGGAGTATAGGGAGAGAGAGTTTTGTACAACTTACCCAAGTTAAAAGTTAATCCTAATGAACGGCGTTAGCCACCGTCCCGTTTTCCTTATTTACATATCAGCTTCCCCCCTCCCGGGGTCCAGGGATGATTGACAGTTGTCCCATCTGGATGGAGCTTTTTGACATTACTCCCTCTTTAGAAAAAACAGCGACCCGCTGATTAGCTTGTCTCAGCCCTTGTTCTGGAAGGAAATCTATCACGGCCTGTGTTCCCTAGCAGAATGGAATGTTGTTCTTCAGGGTCCAGGTAGGGCTTCATCCGAATGACATGAACGATATCCTTGGATTTCCGTGATCGGGGAGACGGGTCCACGGGCTCTACTTCATACGTAACTTCTGAAAGCTTCTTGGTCACCTTGTAGGGACCGAAGTATCTCTTCAGTAGCTTTTCGGAGAGCCCTACTTTTCGGATGGGAGTAAAAACCCACACAAGATCATCCTTCTGGTAATAGACTGGAGTATGTTTCTGGTCGTAAAGTCTACGGTCTTTCGCCTGTGATTGTAGAAGGCGTGATCGGGAGAGTTGACGCGCTTCCTCAGCTCTGGTCACAAGTTCCCCAACGTAGTCGTCAGAGATCTCATCTGGTAGGTAGGGTAGTACGGCATCGATGTAGGTCTCGGCCTCGCGGTCGTGGACAAGAAAGAACGGAGTGTAGCCGGTCGCCTCCTGTTTAGTAGTGTTGTAAGCAAAAGTCACGTAGGGTAAAACTTGGTCCCAGTCCTTCTGCTCGACACCTGTGTACATGGACAACATGTCTCCCAGAGTTTTGTTGAACCTTTCAGTCAGGCCGTTGGTCTGGGGATGGTAGGCCGTTGTAAATATGTGCACAATTCCGCACAGAGCATTGATCTCTTTTATTACTTGAGAAATAAAATTTCTTCCGCGATCTGTTATCATTTCTCTAGGAGCTCCATGCTTCAAGATAACATTTTCAACCAGGAACTTAGCTGTTTCGATTGCTCCTCCGTCTGGGATCGCTTTCGTTATGGCATACCTTGTCATATAATCGGTGCACACAATGATCCAACGGTTTCCATCTTTAGAAACTGGAAATCTTCCAAGGAGATCGACCCCGACTTTATAGAATGGCTTTTCTACGGGCGGTATGGATACAAGTTGTCCAGCCGGACGTCGAGGTAATTTCTTCCTTCGTTGACACTCCCGACAATGGCTTACATATTGGCGAACAGTTCTATAAAGGCCAGGCCAATAGAATCGTTTCTTGACTTTGTCATACGTTCGGGCGAAACCCAAATGCCCAGCTGTAGGAGCGTCATGTAAATCTGCCATAACTTCCGATCTTAAGTGCTTAGGGATCATCATAAGCCAGGGTCTTCCAGTTGTGCTATAGTTTTTCTTGTATAATATGCCGTCGATAATGCTGAATTCCTTTCTGGTGTAGCCCGAGTTTAAATTATCGATTATTTTAGCTAAATCCGGGTCTTTAGTCTGCTCTATATCGACGTTGGTTAGTGACATCACAGCACTTGGTGGATCGTTCTCAAGCGGGCTCCTTGACAGACAATCGGCATCCTTATGTTTGCGCCCGCTCTTGTAGATAACGGTCACGTCAAATTCTTGCAACTTCAGCGCCCATCTTGCCAAACGGCCAGAAGGATCTTTCTGCCCTACCAACCAACATAGAGAATGATGGTCAGTGACAACCGTGAATGGTCGACCAAACAAATATGGGCGGAATTTGCTAATAGACCAGACTACAGCAAGGCATTCTTTTTCCGTTGTAGAATAGTTATTTTCAGCCTTTGTCAAGCTTCTAGATGCATAAGCTATAGGCCGCTCCTTTCCACCTTGTATTTGTAGAAGAACAGCTCCAATACCATGTCCGCTTGCATCCGTGTGTAGATGGGTATCAGCGGATTCATCAAAGTGTCCTAAGACAGGCTCTGAAATTAGAGCTGTTTTAAGGACTTCAAACGCTTTCTCTTGAGCTGCATCCCAATAAAATTGTTTTTCAGTCTTCAGTAGGTCATGCAAAGATCTAGCTTTGTCGGCAAAGTTCTCAATAAATCTTCGGTAATAGGAACATAATCCAAGAAAGCTCTTCAGTTCAGAGATATTCCTTGGCCTCGGAAATTTAGAGACGGCTTCAACTTTATCTGGATCTGGATGAATTCCATTGGCGTCAACAAGGTGTCCCAAAATCTTTATCCTCCTTGATCCAAAAAGACACTTTTTGTGGTTCAAGCTTAGTCCAGCTTTCTGGATGCAGCTTAATACAAGTTGTAGACGACGTAGATGTTCCTCAAAGGTAGGTGCGTAAACTACGATGTCGTCCAGGTAGCAAAGGCACATGTTCCATTTAAGACTGCCCAGAACACTATCTATCATCCTTTCAAACGTTGCTGGAGCGTTACAAAGACCGAAAGGCATTACTTGGAATTCATACAACCCATCTGGAGTGATGAAAGCAGTTTTCTCCCTGTCTTTTTCGTCCACTTCAATCTGCCAATACCCGGACCGAAGATCCATCGTGGAGAAGTAACTAGAGCCGGCTAAACTATCCAAGGCATCGTCAATGCGTGGCAGAGGGTAAACATCTTTTTTTGTTATCTTATTTAATCGACGGTAATCTACGCAGAATCTCCAGGTCCCGTCTTTCTTTCGAACTAGAATAACTGGAAATGACCAAGGACTTTCAGAGGGCTTCACGATGTGATTTTCAATCATCTTGTTCACTTCATCTTGAATTAGTCGTCGTTCACTTGGTGCTACTCTATAGGGCCGCTGTTTGATAGAAGACTGGTCGCCTGTGTTTATCTTGTGCTTCACAGTACTGGTGGGCTTAATAGGAGTACTCCCAAAGTCAAATATGTCAATAAACTCGTCAAGGCATGAAACAAGCTGTAACCTTTGAATTTCAGACAGCCCTGGATCTAGAGTAAGGTTTATCTTCTGTGACCATTCACGTGACTTTAGCTGCGTTTCTTGTAACTTATCGCTGGATTCAATAAGACTGCAGATATTCCCATTCTCATAACTTTCCATGGTGCACATATTCATTCCTGATGGAATCAGTTGCGGCCAAGACGCTCCATTCGCCACCCAAATGCTACCTCGGCCGTGTCGAAATGTAACCAATGAGTTTGGTATAAGAACTTCCTTTCTTAATAATAAGTCCTTAGAAGTTGAGACTAAAATATCTCTAATACCGCATACTTCTTCGTTTATCACACTGATCTTCTTTATTGATTTAGGCGGGATGACAAAGTCGTCGGAAGCAAACAATCTCTGGTTTTCCTCCTCTCGAGATTCCTGGACGGAGGTTTCCCCGAGATGGAGTTCATTTCTGCCACAATCAATGACGGCTTCGGTGGCCTTGAAGAAGTCCCATCCGAATATGATGTCATGGCTGCATTCCACCATAACAACGAATTCAAAGGATATCTTCAGACCATTAACTTCTATGTTCAGGACACATTTTCCTAGGGTCTCTATTAAATTTTTATTTGCGGCTTTAAGAATGGGACCTGGTTCTTTGAAGAGAGGTGTCTTTAGTTCGCGTCGAAATTTGTCTGAAATAACAGAAAAGTCGGCTCCTGAATCCACCAATGCTTTAATTTTGCGTCCATTTATTTCGACCATAACAAAATTTTCTTTTAATTTAGCGGCGATATACTCTGGAGGATTTTCCTCAATGGCGACCTCACCCCCGTTAGAAGCCGCTCCACTTAGTTTTTCACATTCTGAGGCATGGGAGAACGGCTGAAACGACGGGCTGGCGACTGGGATTGTCTTCGGGCTGGCGACCTTGCGCGGCTCGGATGTGGGGAAGAGCTCCGGTAGAAGTACGTCGAGGTTTGGGGCGTTACATAGTCGTCGTCGGCGTCATATCTCGGGGGTCGACTCGAAAATCTAACATTTCTTCCTTCTCCGCCATTCCTTGACCTGGCTTCAGCGAAGACCTGCCGTCGTTCCCTACAATAACGGACGACATGTCCGGGTCGTCCGCAGTGGAAGCAGATAGGTTTGTCGTCGTAGGTTCTCCAATGTTCCGTCTTCCTGGGTTGGGTTGGTCGGTCGATATTATAATAGGGCGTTCGTGGTTGTTGTTGTACCACGTTGACTTGTGGTCTGGTAGGTTGTAGAGCACGGCTGACCTCTTCCCTCACAGTCTGTTCCAGGGCGTTCACCTCTCGGAGAGGATTGACCACTTCAGGTGCTGAGAAAACCTTTTGTATCTCTTCTCTAACGATGCGGCGAATAAAGCCGGCCAAGTCGTCTGAGTCGTCAACACACGAAATGGGCATTACGTTTGACAACCTGGCGAATTTCGTACGGCCGATCCTGCGCTGCTTGACGGTTGTCAGATGACGACAAAACTTCAGGATCTCATCTACTGTCTGTATGTCTTTCGCCACCAATACCTGGTATGTGTCTTCCGAAATTCCCTTTATAATGTGAGCAACTATCTCACCTTCTTCCATGCGAGGGTTCACCTGGTGGCAGAGACTAAGAATCTCCTGGATGTATGACTCGCTGGATTCCTCGGCCTTCTGTGCTCTTGACTTCAGAACTTCCTCGGCGCGTCGAGCAGAATCCTCCTGCAGTCCGAACACACCGCGGAATGCGTCTTCAAAGCTTCTCCACGAGTTGAGTGATTCTTCGTTATTATCAAACCACCTTCCAGCAGTTCCGTTCAAGTAAAATAAGACGTTGGCAAGCTTCATGGTCTCGTCCCATCTGTTGTACTTCGACACTCTCTCGTACTCTTTCAACCATTGTCCAGGGTTTATATTTCCATCTCCCGAAAAGGTAGAAGGATCTCGTTGGCGCTGACAAGGGAGGTAGGATCCGCTAACAGTAGGTCTGTGGTCGTCTTCCATTTCTATTCGTTGTGGCAAAGGTTGAAGAATTGGTTCACGTCCCTGTAGACGTCGACTTCTTCGAAGTTCCGTCACGCTACCCAGCGTCTCCACCAAAATATGTCGCGGAGATAAATAAAGCAAGGGCAAGTTTGGGGATAATTAATTTATTATAAGGAGTATATGGAGTATAAGGAGTATAGGGAGAGAGAGTTTTGTACAACTTACCCAAGTTAAAAGTTAATCCTAATGAACGGCGTTAGCCACCGTCCCGTTTTCCTTATTTACATATCAGCTTCCCCCCTCCCGGGGTCCAGGGATGATTGACAGTTGTCCCATCTGGATGGAGCTATTTGACAATATGTAAAGTTAAATTGGTTACGGATTCATCCTTCTAATTTACTTTAATTAAATAACAAAGATAATGAGACTGAAAGATCAAAAATAAAAATAAATAAAAAGTATATTTAACATCGTCAAGTAAGAATTTTGATTATACCTTTTAAAATAAGCCATGGACAGAATAACGTTTTCAAAGTTAAACAACTCGAATTATGATATTTGGTAGTTTATAATCAAAATGCTTTTAATTAAAGAAGGCGTTTGGGATATTATAAATACGCCTAAGCCTGAAAACGATGGTCCAGCATTAAATGAGTGGAATAACAAAAACGATCAAGCTATGGCTAATATATGTCTTTTAGTTTAAGATACTGGTTTACATTAGGAAATTAAAGACAGCTGGTGGAATTTGGAATGCTTTAAAGAATTTATATGAACGATCAAATTTGTCGAATAAATTATTTCTATTGAGAAAATTATACAGAATGAAACTTGAATAAAATCAACCATGCAAGACTTTATTAAAGATACAATGGAAATTGTTGAAAAACTTACAGATCTTGGTGAAGAAATTAAAGATAATAACATAGTTGCTATATTGCTGTGTGGATTACCAGAAGAATATGAATCGTTGATTACAGCTCTAGAAGCTGGGCCAGAAATAGAAATACCTTTAAACTATTTGAAAGGAAAATTAATAGATGATTATGACCGCAGAAAAGAGAGAACTACATTTAATCAATGTTATTGTGAGCAAGCAATAAAAAGTGTGAATAAGAAACGCCAAACTATAATATGCCATTATTGCTCAAAACCGGGTCATATCAAAAATGAATGTTTTAAATTTAAAGCTGATCAACGTGAAAATCAAAATAAAAATAGAAGAAAAAAATAATTATTCATATTTTTCCGCAAATAAACTGCCACGTGAACAAGATCCTCATGATAAATCACCCTTTTGTTTTAATGCTTTAATAGATTATACAAGTAATGGCTGGTGTATTGATTCTGGTGCGTCAATGCACATGACTGGAGATAAGTCATTTTTTAATAAAATATACCAAAACAGAGAGGAGATAAAATATTTCTTCCAGTTGGGAAATCCATGAATGCTGAATTAATTGGAGAAGGCTACATCACCTGTGTGTTGCCTAATGAAAGTCCCAAACAGATTTTGGTAAAGAACGTCCTATATGTGCCAGGAATGAAGGAAAATCTACTCTCTGTTAATAGGTTAACTCAATTGGATTTTGAAGTTGATTTAAAAAGGAATATCTGCGAAATCAAAAGAAATGAAGAATTGTGTGGTTTGGGAAATAACGCCTCAAATATATATTTATTGAACACCGCAGAAAAATTAAATTTTGTGAGTGATGGTGAATGTAAAAATTGCATTCATATATGGCACAATAGATTATGGCATCGAGGATCAGATGCAATTGAATATCTAATGAAGAATAAAATGGCAAGAGGAATTTGCATAAAGACATGTAAAGAGATAATGGAAATTTGCATAAGTTCCAAATTAACTAGACAACCGTATCCAAAAGAAACACAATATGAAGCTACAAAACCTTTAGATTTAGTGCATACAGATTTATGCGGATCTATGAAGGATATAACTCCCGGGAAAAATAGATATTTTTTAACCTTTTCTTGAAAATGAAGATACTTCGGCCAGTGAATCTTTGGCCGAAGTATCTTCATTTTCAAGAAAAGGTTAAAAAATATCTATTTTTTCCCGGGAGTTATATCCTTCATAGATCCGCATAAATCTGTATGCACTAAATCTAAAGGTTTTGTAGCTTCATATTGTGTTTCTTTTGGATACGGTTGTCTAGTTAATTTGGAACTTATGCAAATTTCCATTATCTCTTTACATGTCTTTATGCAAATTCCTCTTGCCATTTTATTCTTCATTAGATATTCAATTGCATCTGATCCTCGATGCCATAATCTATTGTGCCATATATGAATGCAATTTTTACATTCACCATCACTCACAAAATTTAATTTTTCTGCGGTGTTCAATAAATATATATTTGAGGCGTTATTTCCCAAACCACACAATTCTTCATTCTTTTGATTTCGCAGATATTCCTTTTTAAATCAACTTCAAAATCCAATTGAGTTAACCTATTAACAGAGAGTAGATTTTCCTTCATTCCTGGCACATATAGGACGTTCTTTACCAAAATCTGTTGGGACTTTCATTAGGCAACACACAGGTGATGTAGCCTTCTCCAATTAATTCAGCATTCATGGATTTCCCAACTGGAAGAAATATTTTATCTCCTCTCTGTTTTGGTATATTTTATTAAAAAATGACTTATCTCCAGTCATGTGCATGACGCACCAGAATCAATACACCAGCCATTACTTGTATAATCTATTAAAGCATTAAAACAAAAGGGTGATTTATCATGAGGATCTTGTTCACGTGGCAGTTTATTTGCGGAAAAATATGAATAATTATTTTTTTCTTCTATTTTTATTTTGATTTTCACGTTGATCAGCTTTAAATTTAAAACATTCATTTTTGATATGACCCGGTTTTGAGCAATAATGGCATATTATAGTTTGGCGTTTCTTATTCACACTTTTTATTGCTTGCTCACAATAACATTGATTAAATGTAGTTCTCTCTTTTCTGCGGTCATAATCATCTATTAATTTTCCTTTCAAATAGTTTAAAGGTATTTCTATTTCTGGCCCAGCTTCTAGAGCTGTAATCAACGATTCATATTCTTCTGGTAATCCACACAGCAATATAGCAACTATGTTATTATCTTTAATTTCTTCACCAAGATCTGTAAGTTTTTCAACAATTTCCATTGTATCTTTAATAAAGTCTTGCATGGTTGATTTATTCAAGTTTCATTCTGTATAATTTTCTCAATAGAAATAATTTATTCGACAAATTTGATCGTTCATATAAATTCTTTAAAGCATTCCAAATTCCACCAGCTGTCTTTAATTTCCTAATGTAAACCAGTATCTTAAACTAAAAGACATATATTAGCCATAGCTTGATCGTTTTTGTTATTCCACTCATTTAATGCTGGACCATCGTTTTCAGGCTTAGGCGTATTTATAATATCCCAAACGCCTTCTTTAATTAAAAGCATTTGATTATAAACTACCAAATATCATAATTCGAGTTGTTTAACTTTGAAAACGTTATTCTGTCCATGGCTTATTTTAAAAGGTATAATCAAAATTCTTACTTGACGATGTTAAATATACTTTTTATTTATTTTTATTTTTGATCTTTCAGTCTCATTATCTTTGTTATTTAATTAAAGTAAATTAGAAGGATGAATCCGTAACCAATTTAACTTTACATATTGTCAAATAGCTCCATCCAGATGGGACAACTGTCAATCATCCCTGGACCCCGGGAGGGGGGAAGCTGATATGTAAATAAGGAAAACGGGACGGTGGCTAACGCCGTTCATTAGGATTAACTTTTAACTTGGGTAAGTTGTACAAAACTCTCTCTCCCTATACTCCTTATACTCCATATACTCCTTATAATAAATTAATTATCCCCAAACTTGCCCTTGCTTTATTTATCTCCGCGACATATTTTGGTGGAGAAGCTGGTAGCGTGACGGAACTTCGAAGAAGTCGACGTCTACAGGGACGTGAACCAATTCTTCAACCTTTGCCACAACGAATAGAAATGGAAGACGACACAGACCTACTGTTAGCGATCCTACTCCCTTGTCAGCGCCCAACGAGATCCTTCAACCTTTTCGGGAGATGGAAATATAAACCTGGACAATGGTTGAAAGAGTACGAGAGAGTGTCGAAGTACAACAGATGGGACGAGACCATGAAGCTTGCCAACGTCGTATTTTACTTGAACGGAACTGCTGGAAGGTGGTTTGATAATAGACGAAGAATCACTCAACTCGTGGAGAAGCTTTGAAGACGCATTCCGCGGTGTGTTCGGACTGCAGGAGGATTCTGCTCGACGCGCCGAGGAAGTTCTGAAGTCAAGAGCACAGAAGGCCGAGGAATCCAGCGAGTCATACATCCAGGAGATTCTAGTCTCTGCCACCAGGTGAACCCTCGCATGGAAGAAGGTGAGATAGTTGCTCACATTATAAAGGGAATTTCGGAAGACACATACCAGGTATTGGTGGCGAAAGACATACAGACAGTAGATGAGATCCTGAAGTTTTGTCGTCATCTGACAACCGTCAAGCAGCGCAGGATCGGCCGTACGAAATTCGCCAGGTTGTCAAACGTAATGCCCATTTCGTGTGTTGACGACTCAGACGACTTGGCCGCTTAATTCGCCGCATCGTTAGAGAAGAGATACAAAAGGTTTTCTCAGCACCTGAAGTGGTCAATCCTCTCCGAGAGGTGAACGCCCTGGAACAGACTGTGAGGGAAGAGGTCAGCCGTGCTCTACAACCTACCAGACCACAAGTCAACGTGGTACAACAACAACCACGAACGCCCTATTATAATATCGACCGACCAACCCAACCCTAGGAAGACGGAACATTGGAGAACCTACGACGACAAACCTATCTGCTTCCACTGCGGACGACCCGGACATGTCGTCCGTTATTGTAGGAACGACGGCAGGTCTTCGCTGAAGCCAGGTCAAGGAATGGCGGAGAAGGAAGAAATGTTGGATTTTCGAGTCGACCCCCGAGATATGACGCCGACGACGACTATGTAAACGCCCCCAAACCTCGACGTACTTCTACCGGAGCTCTTCCCCACATCCAAGCCGCGCAAGGTCGCCAGCCCGAAGACAATCCCAGTCGCCAGCCCGTCGTTTCAGCCGTTCTCCCTATGCCTCAGGAATGTGAAAAACTAAGTGGAGCGGCTTCTAACGGGGGTGAGGTCGCCATTGAGGAAAATCCTCCAGGTATATCGCCGCTAAATTAAAAGAAAATTTTGTTATGGTCGAAATAAATGGACGCAAAATTAAAGCATTAGGTGGATTCAGGAGCCGACTTTTTCTGTATTTCAGACAAATTTCGACGCGAACTAAAGACAACTCTCTTCAAAGAACCAGGTCCCATTCTTAAAGCCGCAAATAAAAATTTAATAGAGACCCTAGGAAAATGTGTCCTGAACATAGAAGTTAATGGTCTGAAGATATCCTTTGAATTCGTTGTTATGGTGGAATGCAGCCATGACATCATATCGGATGGGACTTCTTCAAGGCCACCGAAGCCGTCATTGATTGTGGCAGAAATGAACTCCATCTCGGGGAAACCTCCGTCCAGGAATCTCGAGAGGAGGAAAACCAGAGATTGTTTGCTTCCGACGACTTTGTCATCCCGCCTAAATCAATAAAGAAGATCAGTGTGATAAACGAAGAAGTATGCGGTGTTAGAGATGTTTTAGTCTCAACTTCTAAGGACTTATATTAAGAAAGGAAGTTCTTATACCTAACTCATTGGTTACATTTCGACACGGCCGAGGTAGCATTTGGGTGGCGAATGGAGCGTCTTTGGCCGCAAATGATTCCATCAGGAATGAATATGTGCACCATGGAAAGTTATGAGAATGGGAATATCTGCAGTCTTATTGAATCCAGCGATAAGTTACAAGTAAACGCCAGCTAAAGTCACGTGAATGGTCACAGAGATAAACCTTACTCTAGATCCAGGGCTGTCTGAAATTCAAAGGTTACAGCTTGTTTCATGCCTTGACGAGTTTATCGACATATTTGACTTTGGGAGTACTCCTATTAAGCCCACCAGTACTGTGAAGCACAAGATAAACACAGGCGACCAGTCTTCCTATCAAACAGCGGCCCTATAGAGTAGCACCAAGTGAACGACGACTAATTCAAGATGAAGTGAACAAGATGATTGAAAATCACATCGTGAAGCCCTCTGAAAGTCCTTGGTCATTCTCAGTTATTCTAGTTCGAAAGAAGACGGGACCTGGAGATTCTGCGTAGATTACCGTCGATTAAATAAGATAACAAAAAAAGATGTTTACCCTCTGCCACGCATTGACGATGCCTTGGATAGTTTAGCCGGCTCTAGTTACTTCTCCACGATGGATCTTCGGTCCGGGTATTGGCAGATTGAAGTGGACGAAAAAGACAGGGAGAAAACTGCTTTCATCACTCCAGATGGGTTGTATGAATTCCAAGTAATGCCTTTCCGGTCTTTGTAACGCTCCAGCAACGTTTGAAAGGATGATAGATAGTGTTCTGGGCAGTCTTAAATGGAACATGTGCCTTTGCTACCTGGTCGACATCGTAGTTTACGCACCTACCTTTGAGGAACATCTACGTCGTCTACAACTTGTATTAAGCTGAATCCAGAAAGCTGGACTAAGCTTGAACCACAAAAAGTGTCTTTTTGGATCAAGGAGGATAAAGATTTTGGGACACCTTGTTGACGCCAATGGAATATCATCCAGATCCAGATAAAGTTGAAGCCGTCTCTAAATTTCCGAGGCCAAGGAATATCTCTGAACTGAAGAGCTTTCTTGGATTATGTTCCTATTACCGAAGATTTATTGAGAACTTTGCCGACAAAGCTAGATCTTTGCATGACCTACTGAAGACTGAAAAACAATTTTATTTGGGATGCAGCTCAAGAGAAAGCGTTTGAAGTCCTTAAAACAGCTCTAATTTCAGAGCCTGTCTAGGACACTTTGATGAATCCGCTGATACCCATCTACACACGGATGCAAGCGTACATGGTATTGGAGCTGTTCTTCTACAAATACAAGGTGGAAAGGAGCGGCCTATAGCTTATGCATCTAGAAGCTTGACAAAGGCTGAAAATAACTATTCTACAACGGAAAAAGAATGCCTTGCTGTAGTCTGGTCTATTAGCAAATTCCGCCCATATTTGTTTGGTCGACCATTCACGGTTGTCACTGACCATCATTCTCTATGTTGGTTGGTAGGGCAGAAAGATCCTTCTGGCCGTTTGGCAAGATGGGCGCTGAAGTTGCAAGAATTTGACGTGACCGTTATCTACAAGAGCGGGCGCAAACATAAGGATGCGATTGTCTGTCAAGGAGCCCGCTTGAGAACGATCCACCAAGTGCTGTGAAGTCACTAACCAACGTCGATATAGAGCAGACTAAAGACCCGGATTTAGCTAAAAATAATCGATAATTTAAACTCGGGCTACACCAGAAAGGAATTCAGCATTATCGACGGCATATTATACAAGAAAAAACTATAGCACAACTGGAAGACCCTGGCTTATGATGATCCCTAAGCACTTAAGATCGGAAGTTATGGCAGATTTACATGACGCTCCTACAGCTGGGCATTTGGGTTTCGCCCGAACGTATGACAAAGTCAAGAAACGATTCTATTGGCCTGGCCTTTATAGAACTGTTCGCCATTATGTAAGCCATTGTCGGGAGTGTCAACGAAGGAAGAAATTACCTCGACGTCCGGCTGGACAACTTGTATCCATACGCCCGTAGAAAAGCCATTCTATAAAGGTCGGGGTCGATCTCCTTGGAAGATTTCCAGTTTCTAAAGATGGAAACCGTTGGATCATTGTGTGCACCGATTATATGACAAGGTATGCCATAACGAAAGCGATCCCAGACGGAGGAGCAATCGAAACAGCTAAGTTCCTGGTTGAAAATGTTATCTTGAAGCATGGAGCTCCTAGAGAAATGATAACAGATCGCGGAAGAAATTTAATTTCTCAAGTAATAAAAGAGATCAATGCTCTGTGCGGAATTGTGCACATATTTACAACGGCCTACCATCCCCAGACCAACGGCCTGACTGAAAGGTTCAACAAAACTCTGGGAGACATGTTGTCCATGTACACAGGTGTCGAGCAGAAGGACTGGGACCAAGTTTTACCCTACGTGACTTTTGCTTACAACACTAGCTAAACAGGAGGCGACCGGCTACACTCCGTTCTTTCTTGTCCACGCCCGCGAGGCCGAGACCTACATCGATGCCGTACTACCCTACCTACCAGATGAGATCTCTGACGACTACGTTGGGGAACTTGTGACCAGAGCCTGAGGAAGCGCGTCAACTCTCCCGATCACGCCTTCTACAATCACAGGCGAAAGACCGTAGACTTTACGACCAGAAACATACTCCAGTCTATTACCAGAAGGATGATCTTGTGTGGGTTTTTACTCCCATCCGAAAAGTAGGGCTCTCAGAAAAGCTACTGAAGAGATACTTCGGTCCCTACAAGGTGACCAAGAAGCTTTCAGAAGTTACGTATGAAGTAGAGCCCGTGGACCCGTCTCCCCGATCACGGAAATCAAGGATATCGTTCATGTCATTCGGATGAAGCCTACCTGGACCCTGCAAGAACAACATTCCATTCTGCTAGGGGAACACAGGCCGTGATAGATTTCCTTCCAGAACCAAGGGGCTGAGACAAGCTAATCAGCGGGTCGCTGTTTTTCTAAAGAGGAGTAATGTCAAAAAGCTCCATCCAGATGGGACAAATGTCAATCATCCCTGGACCCCGGGAGCGTGGGGAAGGCTGATATGTAAATAAGGAAAACGGGACGGTGGCTAACGCCGTTCATTAAGGATTAACTTTTAACTTGGGTAAGTTGTACAAAACTCTCTCTCCCTATACTCCTTATACTCCATATACTCCTTATAATAAATTAATTATCCCCAAACTTGCCCTTGCTTTATTTATCTCCGCGACAATATTATTTATTATTGATAGCAATTATATGAAACAAATCTTGGTAGATATGTCTACATGAAAACAACGAAACAATACTAAAACATTATATACATACAAGTTTGATATAGGCTTAGCAAAAATACGATGTTTCTTTTTAAGGATTTCTAGTTGTTTTTGTACTCACGTATGTTGTAGTTACGAGGACATCCCTTTAGATAAAAAACTAATATATATATATTATTTAAGGAACGACTTGTTCCAATATAAATATTGTTAAAACAAGCTAGCGATAAAACATAACATAAAGGTTGAAGGTAGAAGTTGGAAGTGTGTTGTAATAGTAGTGACGTCAGCATCGATGATGATTAAAGTCAAAGTTTGCGTAACAATTCCCTCCTTACTTTGTCTTTATTCCACGATGCTGAGGTTCTCCAGGTGTTTCTTCATCTGGTCTCGGGATAGGTCCTTTGTGAAGATATCCGCCTCCAGGTCCTGAGATGGCTTGTACAGAAGGCAGATGTCTCTGGATTCATAACAGTCTCTTAAGAAGTGGTACTTTCTGTTGATATGTCTACAGCGACTGCTTTGTTTAGGGCTGGAGATCCAGTTGATCAATGACTGACGGTCTGTATAGATCGCAGTTGGTTTTTCCATGAAATTCCATTCTTCCAGCTCCTGTAACAGGTTTATTATCCACTTGATTTGACAGCAGCTTTCACAAGCAGCTATCATTTCCGCTTCATTGTGGAGAGGGCAACGAGTGGTTGTTTACTACTTTTCCAGTCTATAGTTGCTTCGCCGAGCTTCAATATATATCCGCCGTAGGATTTTCCATCATGAGTGGTCGACCAGCTGGCATCGGTGTAGGACTTCAGGATTCCAGTCTTTCCTCTTTCAAATTTCACTCCTAGGTCAATTGTTCCTCGTAGGTATCTCATCACTCTTTTGATTGCTGTCCATGCATCTGTTTTGGTTGTCCTGGAGTACTGTGAAAGTTTGCTAGCGATGTAAGCGATGTCGGGTATGGTGTTAACTCAGCTAGAAACATTAGCATTCCAAGGGCTTCTTGGTAAGTGTGCTGATCGCAATTGTCATCTTCAATATGATTGTCCAAATGATTTCTTTGGAACCTGGTGTTGGAACTTGCTTACAAGTTTCCATTCCATATTCTGCAATTTTTGTTGTACATAGTGGCTTTGCTGTAGCGAAATTCCCTCCTTGTCCTTGTATGATCTTGATTCCCAAAACATGCCTTTACATGTTACATCCTTTATTTCCAGGTGATGTCTCAATTTATTGATGAATCTGTTTGAAGTATCTTCAGAATCTGAGACAGTGATAAAGTCATCAACATATATCCCTAAATAGAAGTATTTATCTTCATTCTTCCATTTAAATAGGCAAGGATCAGATTTAAGTTTTCCAGTCCACAGTCAAAAAGTACTTGACTGAATTTCTCATACCACGATCTTCCGGATTGAGGTAGAGCGTAAATATGTTGGGCCAGATTTCCACCAAACTAGACCCCAACAAAGATGTAAACATTTACATCATATATATATACAGTGGCTCGCCGGAAGTGTTTGGTGTCCAGAAGGTGGAGATGACACGAGCCCTGCCCAAGGATTCCTGGAACACATTGCAAAGAGGTCCAGCGCAAGGATCTACACCAGGAGGTGGAGATGACACGAGCCCTGCCCAAGGATCCTGGAACACATTGCAAAGAGGTCCAGCGCAGGATCTACACCAGGAGGTGGAGATTGACACGAGCCTGCCCAAGGATCCTGGAAACACATTGCAGAGAGGTCCAGCGCAGGATCTACACCAGAAGGTGGAGATGACACGAGCCCTGCCCATGGATCCTGGAAACACATTGCAGAGAGGTCCAGCGCAGGATCTACACCAGAAGGTGGAGATGACACGAGCCCTGCCCATGGATCCTTGGAACACATTGCAGAGAGGTCCAGCGCAGGATCTACACCAGAAGGTGGAGATGACACGAGCCCTGCCCAAGGATCCTGGAACACATTGCAGAGAGGTCCAGCGCAGGATCTACACCAGAAGGTGGAGATGACACGAGCCCTGCCCAAGGAGAAAAGGACTTCGAGCATTCGTCTTTGTTAAACCAAACCATCTCTTCACCTCCTTTTTCCTTTCCTTTCTTCCTTCTTTTAATTTTGTATATAACTTATGACATCACATTTTTTGATAGATGGGGCATATTTAGTAATTTTTTTTCGGATTTCTCAAAGAAGAAATTAGTATATAAATTTCTCAGAGGGGCAGGCATCTTAAATTTTATTTGATTTCATTGTTAATCTAAATTATCTCTCAATAAGAAAGATAAATTTTAAAATTTTCGTTAATATTTATTTTATTCTAAATTGATTTCTCATAAGTTGAGCAAGTATATTTATTATTTCATATTTTTCCTTAAAAATAAAAAAAATAATAAAAATATTATTTTTATTCCTTAAATTCTTTTTTTTTTTAATATAATAATATTATTTTTTTAATATTCCGAGAATTTTTGTATATTCAAGTTTTATTACTCTGTAAGAAATGATTGAGATTGAGGGCGCTGTAGGAAAGGGACGGCAGTAGAGAGTTAGTCTTTATCGAGCTTCCAACCCGGTCGGAGGGGCAAGCTTTCGGAGGGAACAGATCGAATTCTTATCAGGAGAGGTATGTAGTCGAGATACTAGGTAAGTCAATTTTGATATTGTGGTATAGAGGTCAATAAAAAAAAAAAACATGGCGAAGCATGGCAGATATCAAAAACTTTTGGTAAATTTGATTACTTAAGATATATACAGCGAATAGAGATGTGGACCTTTATGTTTTCCTTTTTTTATATTAGTCATATTTTGATTGATTATCATTATCCAGATGAAGTAATTAGGTTGAATTACCAAGTCGTAGATTCTCAGTCATTTCTTTATAGGAATTTAAATTTTGCAAGATGAGATAATCTAATGTCACAATATCCTTTATGCCCACTCATACTATTCACATATAAAGAATGTTTCTTTTTTTTGTGTAAATTTTTTTTATGCCGAATAAAACGAGTGTGGATATTTAACAATGTGTGTTGGTATTCATATTTAACCACATATCACATGTAAATCCTTGGTGTGTGTTATAGATTTTGAGTGCATGTGTTTGAAATTTAATCTACAGTGGTTAATATTCAAAAAGGCGTATTGGTATTACTATGTATAATCAATTAAAAAAGAAAAACATATATATGTACCTGGGTTTAACCCCTGAACTAGTCAGGATCAGAATATAGATGTTCTAATGAGACGTAAGAATAAAATCTTACAAATACTTTTGTTGAGTTTGCAAACTTTGTTTCTGTCTTGGACAAATCCAGCAGGTTGTTCCATGAATATTGTGTTTTCAATGTTTCCATTTAGGTAGGCTGCTTTCACATAAAATAGTTTAATGACTGAATCTTTTGTTGCTGCCATTGACAAAATAGTCCTGAGGGTGGCATTTTTAATTACAGGGCTGAAACTTTCGTTGTAATCTCTTCCTGGGATTTCGGTTGTATCCATTGCAACAAGTCTAGCTTTGTAAGTTTTGTTTTTGTTTTCTTGGTCTTTAGATATTATGAATACCCATTTACTTTTGACAACTTAGCGTTTACAGGTCTAGGTACCAGTTCCATACTTGATGCGAGTACATGTTCTAGTATTTCCTCAAGCATTGCGTTCTCCCAAAGTTTCTTGTCTTCGCATGCGATGGCTTCATCATAGTCTTTCGGAATGGTTTCATTCGTAGTAGCCAGAACGTAGTCATCGAATCTTTTAGGTATTGTTCGAGTTCTTTGTGGTCTGTCTGATCCCACTTGCCTCTGTCTGTCTGTTGATCCTGGTATCTGGTGCTGGCTCTTCAATATCAACATCTGATAGAACATGATTGTCCAGTTGTTCATCCTCCTGAATGAAGAAATATGTGTCAGTGTCCGTATTATTATCACTTTGTTTTTCTTCCGAGATGACATTATTGTTCTCTCTGAAGTGAATGACTGCGGTTTCAAGAATAACTCTCGCTGTGATATCAAATACTCGATAAGCTCTTCTGCATCTTGAATAGCCTACAATATTCCTCTCTTAGATTTAGCTTCTAGTTTGTGTCTTTGATGATTCTCGAGTTTATAGAAGACTTCACAACCAAATCTCATGATGTGAGAGACGGATGGCTTTTTACCTTTCCATTTTTCCATAGGGGTAGTGTCTGGGTCATTGGTTGTGGGAGTTAGATTGTACAGGTATGCAGCTGTATTCACAGCTTCTGCCCAGAGTGTAGGGGTAATTGTGAGTCTGCCAGAAGTGTTCGGCCTTTGTCTAATAGTGTTCTGTTAGCTCTTTCAACTCTCCCATTGCTTCTTGGGGTGTACGGTGTAGTTAGTTCATGTTTAATTCTTTGGATTCTATGAAGGTTTCAAGGTTTTTATTGATAAATTCTGTTTCGTTATCTGTTTCTAAGTCGTTTTAGTTTTGAGTTTAGCTCGTTTTCTCTCTTTACAATAAACTTCAAAACTTCTGCTGCTGAGAGTTTATCTTTGAGAAATTCTACAAATATTCTCCTAGAAAATCCATCTACGATGGTCAAGAAATATTTACTTCCGCCCAAGGAGTTTATTCTCATTGGACCACAGAGATCGACATAAATGGCTTCAAAGGGGTAGTTTTTCTGATTGCTATCTGTGTGAACATAGGGTACTTTGGTCATTTTTCCCAAGGAGCAAGCATTACATTGATCAAGGGTACCATTTATAGAGTTCAAGCCTTTTAGAAGATTGTTCTTCAAAATCAGGTCTAATTTGTTGTCACTAGGATGTCCTAGCCTTCTGTGCCATGCAGTCCTAGAATTGTCCTTTGAAATCAAGCAATGTTCATTGAAACATGAGTTGCTTCAGGTAAACGTGATAGGTTCAATGTGTACATGTTACCATCAAAGTTGCCTGTTCCTATTAGCTTGTCATCAGAAGAGTATATGTATGCTCCTTCAGAATTCAAAAGAACAGAGTTCCCTCTTCTTACTACGCTTGGAATGGACATTAGATTTCCTTTCAGGTGTGGTACATGGAGGACACTTATGCAGGGTTACATCGTTGTTAAGTTTGTCCTTACCTTGTACAGTAGCTTGGATTAATCCTGATGAGGCAGATTCGATGTGTCTCCCTTCTTCTGCCACTTGTATGCTTCTTCTATCCTCCGTCTTGTGCTCGATCCATTCACCATGGGAAGTCATGTGGCTTGTGCACGCAGAATCAATTATCCACACGTCCTGAGTTGTCGGGCGTCTCCTCCCTTGTGCTTGCATGTAGTGCGTATTCTGTGGAGTCTCTTCGTTGGGATGGTTCCTCCGTTCGTTCTTGGATTGCTGATCTGGCTGTGTATTTGTTTTGTTTTGGTCCTTTATGGTAGTTCCTTGTACTGGCCGTGTTATTTTTGTTTGTTGTATAATTTTGATTTCCTTTGTTGTTAGGGTTGAACCAACAGTCTTTCTTGAAATGTCCTTTTCTTTTGCAAATGAAGCATGACTTTTCTTTGAATTGGTTGCCTGATGATCTGAAAGCATTTTCATGATTTTTGCTTCTGTCCTGTCTTTTCTTCTCGAAATCCAGTAGAGCTTGTCTCATGTCTGGTAAGGAGATTTATATGTTTATTGACAGTGCTGCTGTGATCGTGGCAAAGTTAGGTGTGATTCCTTCAACAATGTATCGTCATGTCTCTTTTCTGTTACAGTCTTTCCCTAGCTGGGTGATCTCTTTGTGCCAGTTTCTGTGCTCGTACAATATAGTCATGTAACATTTTCATATGGGTTCAATTTAGTCTGGCTAGATCAACATTAGGTCTATCCTATTATTTTCTAAGAGATCCTTCTAACCCTTTTCCTTTATGTCGTCCTAAATTCTTTTGCCCTTTTATCGCCTCGAAAGATGATTGTTAAGTCATCCGAAAGTTGTAACAATATTATGAGGGCTGTATGCTTCGCGATTCTTTTTCTTCCAAATATCATATTCTAGTTTATTTTTTTGTATAAGTCTGAGCTCGTCAATTAACAATTACGTCCTCGAAGAGATCTTTTGATTCTAGGAATTGCTTCCATATTCATGGACCACGTTGTATAGTTGTTTTCTGTAACTGTTCGATTTTTGCTAAGTTATATGAATCCATTTTCATTCAATTTTTCTTTTCTAATTGGCGGTTAGTCCAATTATTTAATTTATTTTTTATTTAAATGGATCAATTGGCGGTTAGTCCAATTCGCGCGCCCAAACCACGCTCTGCTACCAAATTGATATAGGCTTAGCAAAAATACGATGTTTCTTTTAAAAGGATTTCTAGTTGTTTTTGTACTCACGTATGTTGTAGTTACGAGGACATCCCTTTAGATAAAAAACTAATATATATATTTATTTAAGGAACGACTTGTTCCAATATATATATGTTTAAACCAAGCTAGCGATAAAAACATAACATAAAGGTTGAAGGTAGAAGTTAGGAAGTGTGTTGTAATAGTAGTGACGTCAGCATCGATGATGATTAAAGTCAAAGTTGCGTAACAAAGTTCTTTTCGAAACCTCCAGTCTCCATCTATAGACCATTGTTGCTCTGTAATATCCAACAACCTGTAGTATTGTAAAGCACAAATGTATAATCATCTACTGCTTAAATTTATTGTGGCATCAGTTTCGCCCTGTACAGAATTTTATGGGGTCCTCTTGTACAAATTTACATTCCCACATTCTATTTAACTAGCTTTTCAGACCATATTTAAATGACCCAGTTTTTTACATTCAAACATGTCTTTGTTCTATGAGGGCAGACAGAGGCCACGTGTGAATGTCTTTCACCCACATCTATAACACATTATTTCTCCTCTTTGCCAGAAAGGCCCTATGCTGCGCCGTACTATTATTGTACTCACCCTTTTTATCCTTTCCATTCACAGGAGATATACTTGGCCACTAATTTATCTTATAATAACGAATAGATTCAAAAAGGATAAGTTTCTTTATTTGAAAAATCATTCGAGCTTTCGGGCGCAAGCTGCCCTTCTACAGGAATAATATATACAATTTCAAGTAATCATGTATTTACAGTTATATATATTTTATTTAAATGGTTTCTCGCTTTAGTCTTGTATAGCGTGAGTGGATCACATGCCCGCGTGATTTAGTTTAAATCAAAGAAAAGCCTTGATAAAGAGAGGCGTATTGCCCCTAGAAACACCAGCTGATCAACAATTTATATCCAGTACATGCCATATATATATATATATATATATATATATATATAATAAATAGTTATTTAATTTTATAGTCCAGTTTTGTATTAAGATTATCTTCACTATTATGATCATTTAAATTCAAATTATAAAATTTGTAAAATGTTATTAATTTTGTAGATAGAGAGAGAAAAAAAATCCTTTACTTCTACTACATCCTCAAGTTAATTATATATAATTAATAACAATAAAAAAACAAATTAACGTCTATTACATCGGCTTTTACACGTCATTCAGACATACTCTAATCCTATATATAGAATAATCGAAGAGAGAATATATATAATAGTTAGAAAAAAGAGAGAAAGACAGAACCATGCACTTTTAATCAAACTAATAATAAGGAAAAAAAAAAAGAGTTTTATAAAGAAGGTAGATAAGATTGTTAGTATATAATATATATATTTTTTTTTATGATTTTATATTTTATCCTTTTTTTTTAAAGATTTTAAAGGTTTTTTTATTTTATAATATGATTATAAATAGTTGTATTTAGTAATATATCTATAGTATGAATTAACATTTGTTATAAGTTTGGATATTATGTTTTGAAACCCTAATGGTAGACCAGACATACACAAAAGACTTTAAATTGAAATGAATTGGAAAAAGATATCTGCTGGAACGGGGATCTTCAGATAAAAATTCCAGCGACATTTCACCCCTTCTTTATTATGTCATAGATCTCTTTTAAACCGGATTTTATGTGTTAATATTAAGTTGTTTCAGTGAAATATTTAAATGAACATATATAACAGATACAAGTGTTAACAAATTCAAACTGTAAACCTACCTCGGCCGCGGCGTCCTCCTCCATTGTGAATATCTATTTCTGGCTGACACATGTCGCGGGAGGGGAATGTCCCCCCACATTTCAAATTTAGACCATTATTCAGAATTTTTTTGAACAACAAGAAAATTAAAGAAGAAAGGAAAAATAGTTAAAGGAAGA